>ML315984.1:0-101426 GCA_005239505.1 Nicotiana paniculata | reverse complement strand
TGTGTGAGGAACTAGCTCTTTGATTTGGTGAGGGCACATGATTCATGAAGGAAACGTAATGTTACTGACCTATATGTCAGAGTAGTGAGTGGATTGTGAATAAAGCATGGTATATGTGAGTCGAATATTGAGGCGAGGATCTCACACCTCTGTGGTTAAACTGTTTTTAAAAATTCTTGGTATAACGTGTTAAGGGATTTTCTTAATAAGTTGTGTACATGAGTGTAGTTTGATTGCTCGAGGACGAGCAAATGTTTAAGTGTGGGGTATTGATGTGTGGCTAGAATTCATGGTTTAACACGTTATATGCCTTAAATTTTATGTGCGTTAATGATAAAAATACACTTTGTATGTGCATAGTGGAGTCTATTTCATGTATAGGTGAATTGGATATGGAAGCCGAGCTAAATGGATGCATAAACGTTGAAAATACGCTCAAGAGGCGAAGAGAAGTGCACCGGGCTATAGCCGGGCGTTTGAGCCTTAAGGCCATGCCTGGCCTGGCTTTATCCAGGCGTTTGAGCCTTAAGGCCAGGCCTAGCCTAGCGTTACCCAGGTTTTAGAGCCATAACGCCAGGCCTGGCTTGGCTTTATCCAGGCATTAGGGCCATAAAGCCAGGTCCCTAGTCTGGTCCAATCCGAGTTTTGAAGATTTTAAGTGTTTCCCGGTTTGAATAGAAGTCTCCTACATGTTTAGGGTTTATCCCAAACATATAAATAGACCCGAAAACAGAACTTGAAAGGGAGAAAGCCATTGAAGTGAAGAAAAACCTGTGGATTACTACTCAGTGAAGCAAACATTGATTTTTATAGCTCTTATTTATTATTTTGTAGTTCAATTATGCAAGTTATTTTAGAATTGATTCTTATGAATATGAGTAGCTAATTTTCTTAATCTAGGGTTTTGGTGGAACCCGTTGGGGGATAAACTTATTGTGATATTAATATAGTTTTGATTGGTTGATTAATCTCTATTTGTTCAACTACGTTCTTGTTGTAGTTGATTGAAGGGCCCTCAATTAGCTGTTCCTATTTATTATGTATCTACTTGAGAGAGAGTGCATATTTAGGTAGTTGTTTGAACAACATCACTCCCGGAGTATAGACGAAAGTCATAACCGAGGGTTTAGAGGTTGGATTAGAAATAACGATACCTCGGGTGCAATCTAAAGTGAACTGTAATGCAATCTAGCTAGCGTAACTTGAGAGAGTGCGTCTAATAAATTATCATAATTACTTGAGAGAGTCTTATGGTAGATAGAGTGTTCATGATTGATAGAGACAACTAATCAAACTATAAGAAGTATCCGAGAAGGAAGTTCACCAACGGGGGAAACCATAACCTTAGACCTTTATCATAATTGTTTACAACACATTGTTAGTAATTGTTAGTTATTATTATTGTCAGTAGAATTAGTAAAACATCACCAATTTATATTAAAAAGTCTTGAGAGAATTGATTGAGTAAAAGTTGCGTATTCTAAAGCCTTGATTGATACGTAAATTCCCTGTGGGATCGACTCTGGGCATAATACCTCGGATTATATTTGCAACGCCCGCTTAGTCTTTTATAAGACATAGTTGAGCGTGATCAATGGGTCACAACTCAAGAACTCAAATACATAGATATTTCATGTTTACAAATGCGATCAGGTAACTACACAATGCCACAGAAATAACGAAATCACAATTCACACGTTACACGTCCCCACGCCCTTCGCCTAGCATGTGCGTCACCTCAACACCAAACACATAATACGTAATTCGGGGTTTCATACCCTCGTCACCAAGCTTAGAAGTGTTAATTACCTCAAACAAACCAAATCCAATACTGAGCAAGCCAAATGATGCCGCAAAGATTCCATCACGCGTGTACCACCTCTTAACAGCTTGAAACTAGCCAAAAGCAATTCAAATACATCCACTAATTCCAAAGAAAACAAACCCAATTGATAAAGGTCGATTCTTTAACCTAAAGCCCAACATCGGCCATGAACTCCAACCGCACCCGCACCTCAGAAGCCGGTAAAAATCACAAAATCCGATAACTCATTCATTTACGAGTCCAACCATACAAGTTTCACTCAAATCCGACTCATAATCGATTTTCAAAACTCAAATATTCACTTTATGAAGCTTCCGGCAACCCCCAATTTCCTCTTTAAAATTCATCAACCAATTGCCAAAAGGAAGGTAGATTCATGAAATAAGATGTTCCCCTTACTTCCGTTTCTGCGCTTCTGCGACGATCACACTTGCGTAAACTAGATGCATGTGTGATCACACCAAATCTGCCACCAGCAAACTTTTCCAAAAATAATCCAAACAAAACCGAACCTCGTCCAAAACTTTCTCGAGCCCCTCGAAACCTCGTCCGAACATAATAACAAGTCCCGAACTTAATACAAACCTACTTGAGACCTCAAGTCACAAATAACAACACCAAAATAATGAATCGCACCTCAACTCAAACTTAATGACTTTTGAACATTTCAACTTCCATATCTCGTGATGAAACATAGCAAATCAACCTGGAATGCCTCGAAATTTTGCACACAAGTCCCAAATGACATAAAGAAGCAATTCAATTCCTGAAACCACAATCCGAATTCGATATCCACAAAGTCAACTTCTAGTCAAACTTATGAACTTTCCAAACCTTCGAATTTCCAACTTTTGCCAATTTATGCCAAAACCTTATAGAAACATCCAAATGCAAATATGGGCATACGCTCAAGTCCAAAATTACCATCCGGACCTAACGGAACCATCAGACCTCCATTCCAAGGTCAAATTCATGAAAATAAAACTTGGTTAACTCTTCCAACTTAAAGCTTCAACAATGAAATTCATTCTTCCCAAATCCGAACAACCTGAAAACCAAAACCGACAATTCACACAAGTCATAATACATCATACGGAGCTACTCATACCATCAAATTATCGAGTGAAGTGAGAATGCTCAAAACGATCGGTCGGGTCGTTACATCCTCCCTCACTTAAACATACGTTCGTCTTCGAACGTGCCAAGAGTATTTGTTAAGCCGTCAAATCACTATGTAATCTTGCCATGCACATACCTGAGGGTGATGTCACATCACCCTATTTCATATACAACATAACATTAATGAAGATCATTACTTGAACCTTATCCCGTAAACCACAGAATCCAATTTCCAACATCCGAAATATCCTATAAGACCCGAATCTCGTTTCTACACATTGTATAAGTATGAATAAGTTGTATCGAGCCATAACTACAACCCAGGAGTTGATCACATGACATACCACACAATTCGTTTTCGATTACAGTAGCCATTCAAAACAACACAATACCGGTAATAAACCTCATATCAAATAAAACCTTATTCTAAAACCTTCGTTAACTGGCGATAATGAAAGAAACATGCAGAAACTCACAGCTATTCATCAGATCAACAACTTATGGAACTATCCCTCATTCGACAAGAACTATAGCCAATTTCTAAGCTGGATTCCAATATCATCCTTCCAAGTATACTGGAATCATATCCAATAGCAGCCATTCTAGGTCCGATGACCTCATCTTATCAAATATAGCTACTAAGCTGACATTCCACTCAATACTACCTAGAGCCACAAATTGTGCAATCCGTGCACCAATACACAACAATTCAAATGTACCCAATCATGGAAAATGACTCAAACGAGAGAACCGTCCCGCAAGATCAAGAAGTATCACCATAACACAATGCTAAAATCTCATCACACACCGTAGAACCATAACAACTGAATCTAACACAAAGGATCATATCTCAACATAATTCTTCCGCAATGCGCGGTCCCATCCAAACACTAGCCCTTATGAGATACCTCGGGCCACCATGCTTAAAATCACGCGCAACTCGACGTCAAGTACCCAAGGTGCATGATCATAACCACTGAGAAGCAAATGACACAAACCCAAAAGAACATAACCAATGCCCACGCAATCACGCATCACCTAAATACCCATCTCGCTTAAATTACGTTATAAGGCCCCAATAGAACCGCACCATGTGTGCATATAACCAACGAATCACAATCCATCGTATCATAGAAGAGTAGCTCACATAACATATCAGAACATGAATAATCTCAACACCAACTGAACGGAATATCATTTAACAATAGTAGTACGGAGTTGACCAATCCCACCCGATGCAGAACACATATCCGTATTGAGCCTAGCAATGGACCCCAAATCAACTCTGGTCACCCACAATAGATAATTAACCCTCCAAAAGTCCACAATGACTAAATCATAACACATACTATCATCTGGCTAGCTTTGGCCACATCTTTACAGTCCACGACAACGAAACAATCTACCTCTAAAAATTCACGGTCTCCAAATCCATAAAACACACAAATCATTATATCTGATCCCACCTCCACTTCCCCAATGTCTAACACATCTCTCATACACGATCATCCCACGAGTAATACCTCTATAATTCTTCCGTGACACATAGCAAAATCTGAATATCAATAGTCGACCAACCAGGCGAGTACCCGAATACCAATGAAGTATCCGCAAGTCAAAAAGTGCACCATCTGAAATGTGCACGCTTCTATAGCAATACCAAGTATTAATAACATTCATCTAGTAATTTGAAATTTTCTATGTTGTATAAAAATTCATGACCTTCTCTTCATAACTAAACCGTGGCCTTTCACATGCAAATGTCAACCCCACACAACATGTCGCATCTATCATATCATCACAAGAAAAGAACGAGAATCTCATAATCAACTCTGAATCACAAGGAAACTACATTCTCAATTAGCCAGGAACCTTCCATTTAGTCTCATCCAGGAGAAAATCACAATACGCAACATGTTCCTCACGCCAGTAGGAAATATCCACCTCGAACCGTGATAGAAATCATCGAGAACTCTTTGGAAATCCATTCGCACATAACCAAACCATCAGAACTGAATCTGTCTAACTCTACCAGCCACGTAGGTTGCCAAAACCCAAGAGCATTGTCACAAAACACCTGTAGAGACTCACCACATCATAAGTACCCAATGAATCGATCATATCTATTGCCGTGCTGATCCAACCTACTACCAAACTTTCCTATTTCTTCGAGTTCCTTTAGAATTACCCTCAAGGTGATACTTCTCCTTGCCAGAACACCATGATCCTTAACCAAAACTCACCCCATGAGATCCTAGAATAAAATCACACTGCCCTAAAGCCCATAAGCCGTTAAGTTCTCTCTTAAGCACCCCAAAGCACTACAACTGATACACCCACTCTGAAGAGACCTGATGTGAACCCAAAATCATTTTCTTCACCTTTTTGACTCTAAAGTGTAAAATCCATAGTGATATAGAAATGCCACATGTCTCGACACCATCCAATGCAAATCTCATATTCTAGCCATAGACCAATCCGAAATTCTCAATTGCTACATATTAATTTTCAATCCATCAGAACAATTCTCAAAAGTCATCCACTTTCAAATCTCAATTTCACTTCCCCAAACAGGCCAAGTGAATTGTGCCCCATTAGTACGACGACAGCCAAAGAAGTAACCCCTCATTAACGCAACCCAACAAATTCCTACTCCATGCACAATCATTCTTCACAAATAATCACTCAATCATTCCATGATTTCCATATACCTATAGAGTGTAATACAACCCTTTTCCAGAAATTCCCTTACTGGAGTAATCCTCAATCTCAACCTCTACAAGTCATAACTGATTCACAAGTATACCTCAAACTGAAACCAATACACAACATAACGATGCAATCAACTCGTCGATGGTAGACTCCCCCACTTGGCTCAAATCCATGGAATAAAACATTTGATAACTTAAAAAAAACATACTCCATGACTGCCATAATTCCACAATGAGATTCAACTAAGTCCTTCATAAGCTCATGTAACACAAACCATCTAATACGTCAAATCATCTGCAAATCTCGCATTCACCCTTGTGATGGTCAGTTCAACTAGTACAACCGATCCAAACTCAAATGGAACAAATATAACCCACTAGTAGAAAAGAAAGCCTCCACACAACATCATAAATCACATATCTGTAGATTACCTTGCAAGTTATAATCGACCTTCTTAGCCTCAAATTGACATCTCTTTATACCTTTTCACAGCCACTAGTTTGCAATCACTTATTCTTCTTGAGTCTGAACCCACAATTAGAAAATCATGAAAATTTCTTCCAATACACTCATAACTCGAGACTATACATCATATCAAGACAGAAATCAAGCACCCAATAGTCCTTTTTACATCTCAAGCAAACGCTTCTCGTCACATTCAAACCATCTGGACGCATCTCGCAGTCACATCATACTCATCATATAGCTATCCAGCCACCTATTGAGCCACAAATTCCACTCATAGGGACACTATCGGACATATAAGTCCATAAATACATGCTCACATAACTAAAATCCCTATGCTCAAGCTACAGTCAAAATCGGCTTCAAGTCCTCCAAACAGGCCCATCATCAGCACACAGAAATCACGTCTCGCACCTCGTCCATGGAATCACAAGACGTCGATGCAAAGTTGATACCGAGATCTCACATACGCATACAAACGCATGGAAGGAATATAAAGAGTTACGCTTCAAGAAGAATAAATGTCGCACGATAAAGAAAGATAGATGGGAAGTTTATCCTAAATGCCCTGTAGCCTCTCGAAGATAGGTATGGATGTCATCATACCAATCTGCAAGACTCTACTGGACACTTGCTCATGAGTTCTAGAAACTATCAACCTAGAGCTCTTATACCAACTTGTCACGACCCAAAATCCAACTATTCGCATGGTGCCTAACCAAACCCGTTAGGTACGCCAACTAATAACTATCCAAATCCAATAATATTTAATCGACAATTAATTAAAAAAAATTATCTTAGTCTAATATATTTCTCAAGGAATGGTAGTACAAAACATTAGCTTCTAAGATTAGAATTTACAAAGCTGGTATGAAATAAATACATCGTCTGTTCGAAACGTACATAAACATTTTTTTATAAACATAAGGCTGCCTTGAACAAGAGGCAGCTACAACCGGAACATAGGTACGTCTTCAATTCTATCTCCCGTCAGTCACAACAACATTAGCAGCCAACATCTACACGCAAGGTGCAGAAGTGTAGTATGAGTACAACTGACCCCATTTACTCAATAAGTAACAAACCTAATCTTAGTTTAAAAGTAGTGATGAGTTGGAACAAAGGTCGGGTCCAGCACCAAAAACCAATAGTAGTTCATAACAACGTAAAGCATGTACTAAAATAAGTAACTCAGAGATAAAAAGCTAAGCTAATTCATAGTGCCTAGATCCCCTATTAACCGCTTCTCCCATGTCTATTTATGTTATTGGAACTTGTCGGAGCATTGAGTGATGAAATCCAGGGTGATTTTGGACATATAGTCCATAAATGTGGAATTTAGCTTTAGAAATATGTGTAGCTAGATTTGTGCGAAGACGGATCCGGAATGCAATTTTGTCAACTCCGTTAGCTCCGTTGGATGATTTTGGGGTTAGGAGCATGTTCGGAATGTGTTTTCGAGATCGATTGTAGATTTAGGCCTGAATTGGCAAAAGTTAGAATTTCGGCGATTTCCGCCGATAGGTGAGATTTTGATATCGGACTCAGAATGGATTTTCAAAAGAGAAAATAGGCCCGTAATGGCATTTATGACCTGTGTGAAAAATTTGAGGTCATTCGGATGAGTTTAGATGTGTTTCGGCATCAGATGTGAATTCTAGAAATTTCCTAAGTTCTTAGGCTTGAATCTATGCATAATTGATGATTTTGATGTTATGATATGTGGTTTTAAGGGTCGACCAAGTTTGAAAAAGTTACTAGGATCAGTTGGTAGGTTTGGTTGAGGTCCCGATAGCCTTGGGGTGGTTTCGGATGCCCAACGGGTGAGTTTGAGAAGTTGAGAAACAGCTGAACCATTCTAGTTCTGGTGTCTCGCACCTGCGATGGTATTTCCGCAAGTGCGAAGGGGGTGCCGCAGGTACGAACCCAGGCCATTAAATGAATTTTCGCACCTGCGATGGTATTTTCGCAGGTGCGGGTACGCAGGTGTGGGCACGCAGGTGCGACCCCATGCCACTTAATGAATTTCCGCACCTGCGATTGGGTTTCCGCAGGTACGATCCCAGTGTCTCAGGCGCGAAACATCTGGGCAGTTTATACCAAAAATTCGAGGGTTTGAAATTCATAAGTCCAAAATCAAACTTGAGCTCGGAACTTGGCGATTTTCAGTGAGATTTGAAGAGGAGAATCATAGGTAACATTTTCTAACCTTAATCCCTTTGTATATCGATAATCTCTATCTTTTTCCTCAGTCAATTCAATGAAATTGGCTGAAAAACCATGAAAATGGGATGAAATTTCCTCAAGTTGATATGTGAGGATTTAGGGAGATTTAGACGTCGAATTTTGTTGATTTTTGTTCGAGTGGGTTCATGAGCGAATGTGTGTTCGGGAAATATAAATTTTACCCGATTCCGAGACGTGAGCCCGGGAAACTTTTTGGGTGAATTTCCTCATTTCGCGTATTAACTTATAAATAATTAGCTATTTTGTTCCCTTGAAGTGATATTTACACCATGCAGTCGATTTGAATAGATTTGGGCCACCGGGAGTCAGATACTCGTGGAAAGAGCGTGGTATTGAGTTGATTAGCGCAGTCAAGGTAAGTGGCTTGCCTTATCTTTGTTGGGAACTTTCCCTTAGGTATTTTTATACTGATTTTTGTCACGTGGACGCCGTGTAAATGAGGTGACGAGTGCGTATATGGGTCATTGTTGCTAAAATCCTATTTTACTCCAATGAAATCGCTCATTTTCATTCATATATTACTGTTTCCTATCTTAATTGAGTAGATAGCTTAGGAGTAAGCATGCATACCTGTTCTGATTTGTTTTCCTCTTATTTGCTACTAGTCACATCATGATTAGGTAGCTTTACTCTATTCTTGCCTGTTGTTTTTCCTGGACTGTTTAATTATGCCATAATTGACATACTTCTGCTTTGCATATTTAAATTGGGACTACGGACCGAGATCCGGGAGCTTTCCCCCTGTACTGCATTTCATATTTAAATTGGGACTACGGACCGAGATCCGGGAGCTTTCCCCCTGTACTAAAATGCATATTTAAATTGGGACTACAGACAGAGATCCGGGAACTTTCCCCATGTACTGCATTGCATATTTAAATTGGGACTACGGACTGAGATCCGGGTTCTTTCCCCGTGTATTGTATTGCATATTTACTGTTGAGATATATGTTGTGCTGATCCGAGGGCTCTCTTTCTATTATTAAATCTTTCCATCTTCGTTAATCCTGTTTATCATTGCTTATCTATATTTTACTATTTTAAATCGTATATTGACTTATCTTACAAACTCAATAGGGCCTCAACCTGACCTCGTCACTACTTGACTGGGGTGAGGCTTGGCACTTACGGAGTACCGAATGTGGAGTACTCACGCCCTTTCCTGCGCATGTTTTCCCCATGTGCATATCCCGGTACCAACACCTATTATCGTGGTTAGGAGTCGTTCTAGCAGCAGCCAGAAGACCGAGAGGTAATTCTGCCACGTCCGCAGAATCCCACGAGTTCCCTTCTACTCTAGTATAGGCATAGAAGACTCGTGTATTTTTCTACTATTTCGTTGTACAGAGCTACATTTAGTACATAGCTTGTGACTATGGTGACATTCTGGGTTTTGGGAAGTAAAAATGTATATGTTGAGTAGCTACGTTATATCTACTTGAGTTCTTTTCTATCTTTATTTTATTGATTCTGTGATTTTTCACAAATTTTAGGCTTACCTAGTCATAGAGACTAGGTGCCGTCACGATACCTCTCGGAGGGTAAATTGGGCCGTGACAAGTTGGTATTAGAGCGTCTAGGTTCGTAGGAGTCACATATCACAAGCCAGTTTATTAGAGTCTCACGGATCGGTGCGGAGATGTGCGTATCTATCTTCGAGAGGTTATGTAACATTTAAGAACAATGAAATTCTTTGGAATTATTTATCGTGCTAGTTACTGGCATCAAATTCTTAAACTATATTCTATTCTTTCTTTCAGATGGTTCGTACCCGTACCATATGTACTGATGACTAGTCACCTGATCCCCTTGTCAGAGCCAGCAGAGGCAGGGGCCGGGGCAGGGGACGAGCACGCGGTGCAGCCCGAGCACCATCTAGAGCAGAGGCAGAGGAGCCCCCAATAGCTATAGTTGGAGGGCACAGGAGGTCCCTACTATTACTCCAGACCTCCAGGAGACATTGGCTTAGTTCTTGAGGCCTTCAGTACTCTTTCTAAGGCGGGTCTACTCCCGATAGCTCCAGCTACATCCCAGGCTGGAGGAGGGACACTGACTCCCGCAGCTCGTACTTTTAGGCAGAGAGTTCATATTGGGCAGGTTCCAGAGTTTATTTCTATGCCCCCAGTAGCTCCAGCTCAGCATGAGACTAGGATAGCTTTTCTTGAGGTAGAGCAGCTCCGACTTGAAAGGTACAAGAAGTACCACCCACCTGAGTTTAGCGGACTAGCTTCAGATGACGCCCTGGTAGGGTTTTCTTGAGGGGTGTCATCGCATTCTCTGCACTATGGGTATTGTGGAGACGAGTGGGGTTTCTTTCACTGCTTTCCAGCTGAGGAGAGCAGCTTATCAGTGTTGGCGTGCTTTTGAGCTTGGTAGCCCGGACGAGGAAGCTTCACTTACCTGGGCTCAGTTTTCCTAGATTTTCTTACTTGAGTTTGTCTCTCAGAGCTTAAGGGATGCTTGGCGTGTGGAGTTTGAGCAGCTACGCCAGGGTGCCATGACTGTATGCAGTCCGTTTAAGTGTTTTGGCTCACCATGCACCAGCTTTGGTTGTCAGTGTCAGAGAGAGGGTTCAGTACTTTATTGAGGGACTCCACCCCATTATTCGGACCAACATGGCCAGAGAGCTGGAGACCGATATTACTTACCAGCAGGCTGTGAGTATTGTCCGGAGGATTGAGACTATGTTAGCCCGGGACAAGGAGGAGAGAGAGGACAAGAGGTCTCGAGATATTGGTCATTTTTCAGGAGCCCATGCACAAGCAGCACACTATGGAAGGGGTTTTGTGAGTCACCCTGTTCATTCAGCTCTCCCAGCAGCCAGCGGTATTCCAGCTCCTCCTATACCTTAGGATCCTTATGATGGACCACCAGTATCTTAGGTGCCTCCTGCTCGATATGTTATCACTAGCCAGCGCAGCATGCCAGATCAGAGTCAGCAGCGGCCACCACGTCCTCCGAGGGGTTGCTTTGAGTGTGGTGACCCTCATCATATGATCAGAGATTGCCCTAGAGCGAGGAGGGGCGCACCACCACAGACTTATCAGGGTGCACCCCTAAGGCTTATCAGGCCTCACGTTTTCCACTAGGTCCTCCAGCTATTCTTCCAGCCCCAGTTGCTACCCCACCACCTCAGGCGGCTCGAGATAGAGGTCGCCCTAGAGGGGGAGGCCAGGCCAGGTACTATGCTCTTCCGGCCCGGTCCGAGGCTATTGCTTCAGATTCAGTCATTACAGGTATTGTTCCCGTTTGTCATAGGGATGCATCGGTATTATTTGACCCAGACTCTACATATTCATATGTATCTTCCTATTTTGCTTCACATCTGGGGGTAGCCCGGGATTCTTTGAGTTCCCCTGTTTATGTTTCTAATCCAGTGGGAGATTCTCTTGTTGTGGACCACGTATATCGGTCATGTTTGAATGATATCTGTGGTTTTGAGACCAGAGCTGATTTACTACTACTTAGTATGGTAGATTTCAATGTTATATTGGGTATGGAGTGGCTGTCTCCTTATTATGCTATTCTTGATTGTCATGCAAAGACCGTGACGCTGGCTATGCCAGGATTTTTGAGGTTAGAGTGGAGGGGTTCCTTGGAGTATATTCCCTGCCGAGTCATTTCTTTTCTTAAGGCTCAGCGGATGGTTGAAAAGAGGTGTGATGCATATTTGGCTTATGTGTGAGATGTTAGTACTGAGACCCCTACAGTTGAGTCAGTTCCAATTGTCAGGGACTATTCTGATGTATTTCTAGCTGATCTTTCGGGTATGCCACCCGATAGAGACATTGATTTCGGCATTGACTTGTTGCCAGGCACTCAACCCATTTACATTCCTCCTTATCACATTGCTCCTCCTGAGTTGAAGGAGCAGTTACAGGAGTTTCTTGAGAAGGGATTCATCAGGCCCAGTGTATCACCTTGGGGAACTCCGGTATTATTTGTGAAGAAAAAGGATGGCTCGATGCATATGTGTATTGACTACCGACAGCTGAATAAGGTGACAGTGAAGAACAAGTACCCATTGCCTAGTATTGATGATCCATTTGAATAGTTACAAGTTGCTAGGATGTTCTCCAAGATTGATCTACGTTCTGGTTATCATCAGTTGAAGATTCGGGAATCGGATATCCCGAAGACTGCCTTCAGGACTAGATATGGCCACTATGAGTTCCTTGTTATGTCATTTAGGCTGACCAATGCCCCAGCAACCTTCATGCACCTGATGCACATCATATTTTGGCCTTATCTTGATACTTTTGTCATTGTGTTCATTGATGACATTCTGGTATATTCTAGGTCCTAGGAGGACCGTGAGCAACACTTGAAGACCGTGCTTCAGACATTGAGGGAGAAGAAGTTGTATGCCAAGTTTTCTATGTGTGAATTTTGGGTTGATTCTATGGCATTCCTAGGCCACGTGGTGTCTTCAGATGGGATCAAGGTAGATCCGAAAAAGGTGGAGGCGGTACATAGTTGGACCAGACCATCCTCACCTACTGAGATTCACAGTTTCCTCGGTTTTGCTGGGTATTATCGCCTTTATGGGGAGAGATTTTCATCCATTTCAGCGCCTATGACCAGACTGACCCAAAAGGGTGCATCTTTTATATGGAATGAGGAGTCTGAGGTGAGCTTTCAGAAGCTTAAGACAGCTCCGACTACAGCTCCCGTGTTGGTTTTGCCTACCGGATCCGGTTCCTATACTGTTTATTGTGATGCTTTGAGGATTGGCTTGGGAGCGGTGTTGATGCAGGACAGTAGGGTGATTGCCTACGCATCCAGACAGTTGAAGGTCCATGAGAAAAAATACCTTGTTTATGATCTCGAGTTGGCACCGATTGTTCACGCCCTGAAGATATGGCGTCATTAGTTATATGTTGTTGCCTGTGAGATATTCACGGATCACCATAGTTTTCAACACATATTCAGGCAGAAGGATCTAAATTGGCACCAGCATAGGTGGTTGGATTTGCTAAAGGACTATGACATCACTATATTATACCACCTGGGAGAGGCCAATGTGGTGGCTGACGCCTTGAGTCGCCGGACGAAGAGTTTGGGGAGTTTGGCATACCTTCATGCAGCTGAGAAGCCTCTAACCTTAGATGTTCAGTCCTTAGCCATTCAGTTCGTGAGATTGGATCTTTATGAGCCTTGCCGTTTATTTGCTTGTGTGGTTGCTCGATCTTCCCTTCATGACCGTATCAGAGAGCGCCATTATGATGATTCCCCCCTTTTGGTTCTTCAGGATAGAGTCCGGCGGGGTGACTCCAGGGATGTGACTATAGGAGATGACGGGGTGATGAGGATACAGGGTCGTATCTGTGTGCCCAACGTGGATGGGCTTCGGGAGTTGATTCTTGAGGAGGCCCATAGTTCGCGGTATTCCATCCATCCGTGTACCGCAAAGATGTACCAGGATCTGAGATAGCACTATTGGTGAATAAGGATGAAGAAGGATATAGTGGAGTTTGTAGCCAAGTGTCTCAACTGCCAGCAAGTCAAATGTGAGCATCGAAGACATGGAGGGTTACTTCAGCAGATTGAGCTTCCAAAGTGGAAGGGGGAGTGGATCACCATGGAATTTGTGGTCGGACTTCCTCGAACTTTGAGGAAGCATGATGCTATTTGGGTGATTGTGGACCGGCTGACCAAATCGGCCCATTTCATTCCAGTGCTGATTACATATTCATCGGAGAGGTTGGCTTAGATTTATATCAGAGAGATTGTTCGCCTCCATGGTATTCCAGTATCTATCATTTCACACAGAGGTACACAGTTCACTTCACGGTTCTGGAGAGCCGTTCAGCAGGAGTTAGGCACCAGGGTATTGTTGAGCACAACTTTTCACCCTCAAACGGACTGGCTGTCCGAGCGCACGATTCAGATTCTCGAGGATATGCTCTGTGCCTGTGTGATGGATTTTGGAGCGTCATGGGATCGATACTTGCCTCTTGTAGAGTTTGATTATAACAACATCTACCAGTCCAGTATTCAGATGGCGCCGCATGAGGCCTTCTATGGTAGCAGTGCAGGTCTCCCGTGGGATGTTTGAGCCAGGCAAGGCCCGATTGTTGGGTATAGACATGGTCAGAAAGCTCAGGTCAAAGGATATTGCATCAGTAAAGGTTCAGTGGAGGGGTCAGCCAGTCGAGGAGGCGACTTGGGAGACTGAGCAGGATATACGGAGTCAGCACCCTCATATTTTTCTAGCTTCAGGTATGTTTCTATGCTCGTTCGAGGACGAACGATTTTCTTAAGAGAGGGAGGATGTAATGACCCGGCCGGTCATTTTCAGAATTAGCACCCCGATACCCTATTAACCGCTTCTCCCATGTCTATTTATGTTATTGGAACTTGTCGGAGCGTTTAGTGATGAAATCCGGGGTGATTTTGGACACATAGTCCATAAATGTGGAATTTAGCTTTAGAAATTTAGCCGTAGCTAGAGCTGTGTGAAGACGTGTCCGGAATGGAATTCTGTCGACTCCGTTAGCTCCGTTGGGTGATTTCGAGGTTAGGAGTTTGTTCAGAATGTGTTTTCGAGGTCGGTTGTGGATTTAGGCTTGAATTGGCGAAAGTTAGAATTTCGACAATTTCGGTCGACAGGTGAGATTTTGATATTAGACTCGGAATTGATTTCCGAAAGTGACAGCAGGTCCGCAATGTCATTTATGACCTGTGTGCAAAATTTGAGGTCATTCGGATGAGTTTAGACGTGTTTCGGCATCGGATGTGAATTCTAGAAATTTCCTAAGTTCTTAGGCTTGAATATATGCATAATTGATGATTTTGATGTTATGAGATGTGTTTTTAAGACTCGACCAAGTTTGAACAAGGTACTAGGGTCAGTTGGTAGGTTTGGTTGAGGTCCCGGGGGCCTCAGGGTTGTTTCAGATTCCCAACGGGTGAGTTTTAGAAGTTGAGAAACAGTTGAACCATTTTGGTTTTGGTGTCTCGCACCTGCGATGCTATTTCCGTAGGTGAGGACACGCAGGGGCGAAGGGGGTGCCGCAGGTGCGACCCCAGGCCAATAAATGATTTCAACACATGTGATGGTATTTCCACAAATGGGGGCACGTAGGTGCGAAAGGGGTGCCGCAGGTCCTACCCCATGCCACTTAATGAATTTCTGCACCTGCGATTGGGTTTTTGCAGGTGCGGCACCACAGGTGCGATCCCAGTGTCGCAGGTGCGAAATATCTGGGCAGTTTAAACAAAAAATCCGAGGGTTTGAAATTTATATGTCCAAAATCGATTTTGAGCTCGGAAATTGGTGATTTTCAGTGGGATTTGAAGAGCAGAATCATAGGTAACGTTTTCGAACCTTAATCCCTTTGTATATCGATAATGTCTATCATCTTCCTCAATCTAATCAATGAAATTGGATGAAAAACCATGAAAATGGGATGAAATTTCCCCAAGTAGAAATTTGAGGATTTAGGGAGATTTAGATGTCAGATTTTGTTGATTCTTGTTCGAGTGGGTTCATGAGCGAATAGGTGTTCAGGAAATATAAAGTTTACCCGATTCCGAGATGTGGGCCCGGGGGACTTTTTGGGCGAATTTCCTAATTTCGCGTATTAGCTTATAAATAATTAGCTATTTTGTTCCCTTGAAGTGATATTTACACCATGCAATCAATTTGAATAGATTTGGGCCACCCGGAGTCAAATACTCGTGGCAAGAGCGTGGTATTGAGTTGATTAGCGCAGTCAAGGTAAGTGGCTTGCCTAATTCTGTGTTGGGGACTTTCCCTTAGGCATTTTTATACTAATTGTTGTTGCGTGGACGCCGTGTACGTGAGGTGAGGAGTGCGTATATGGGTCATTGTTGCTAAAATCCTATTCTACTCCCATGAAAACGCTCATTTTCATTCATATATTATTGTGTCCTATCTTAATTGAGCAGATAGATTAGGAGTAAGCATGCCTACCTGTTCTGATTTGTTTTCCTCTTATTTGCTTTCACATCATGCTTAAATAGCTTTACTCTATTCTTTCCTGTTATTTTTCCTGGACTGTTTAATTAAGCCTTAATTGACATACTTCTGCTTAAATTGGGACTGCGGACCGAGATCCGGGAGTTTTCCCCCTATACTGCATTTCATGTTTTAATTGGGACTATGGATCGAGATCCGGGATCTTTCCCCCGTACTGAAATGCATATTTAAATTGGGACTACAGACAGATATCTGGGAGCTTTCCCCTGTACTGCATAGCATATTTAAATTGGGACTACGGATTGAGATCTGGGAGCTTTCCCCGTGTACTGCATTGCACATTTACTGTTGAGATATATGCTGTGCTGAGCCGAGGGTTATCTTTTTATTATTAAATCTTTCCATTTTCGTTAATCCTATTTATCATTGCTTATCTATATTTCACTGTTTTAAATTGTATATTGACTTATTTTACAAACTCAGTAGGGACTCAACCTGACCTCGTCACTACTTGATTGGGGTTAGGCTTGGCACTTATGGAGTACCGAATGTGGAGTACTCATGTCCTTTCCTACGCATGTTTTCCCCATGTGCAGATATAGGTACCAGCACCCAGTATCGTGGCTAGGAGTCGTTCTAGCAGCAGTCAGGAGGACGCGAGGTAATTTTGCTACGTCCGCAGAATCCTACGAGTCCCCTTCTACTCTAGTATAGGCATAGAAGACTTGTGTATTTTTCCACTGTTTCATTGTATAGAGCTAGATTTAGTACAGAGCTTGTGACTATGGTGACATTATGGGTTTTGGGAAGTAAAAATATATATTCTGATCAGCTACATTATATCTACTTGAGTTCTTTTCTGTCTTTATTTTATTGATTCTGTCATTTTTCGCAAATTTTAGGCTTAGCTAGTCATAGAGACTAGGTGCCGTCACGATACCATGGTAATTGCTTCATTTTAAAATGGCATGAGGAAAATACATCTCTATTCCTATATGCCAATTTGTGTGAATAGTCATGGATGACGTGATACCGTATAGCATGAGGAAAACGCATCTCTATGCGTGTATGTCAAGTGTGCATGCCAAATGCAATGAAACTCAGTGATAAAAACATATGCATAATCTCAAAGTATCAATTCACTCAGTCATCCCAGTCACCCAGTCCTCACAACCACCTAGTCCTCATAGTCACTCAGTCTTCTCAGTCACTCAGCACTTTGTACTCGCAATCATTATGTACCTGCGCTCACTGGGGGTGTGTACAGACTTCGAAGAGGCTCCTTCAGCCCAAGCGCTATAATAATTCCGCTCCCATCATAAATCAATAAAACATGTTGCGGTGTGTAACCCGATCCCATAAACATCCTCACCATCAGGCCCTCAACATCACTCAGTCTTCAATATCTCTAGTCTCTCAGGCTCTCAATGTCATGAAAAATTAACCCATAAATAATAATGTGATGTATCAACAAACGGCAACAAGGACTGATATATGTTATGCATATGAATGCGTATGACTGAGTATGTAAATTCAATGTAAGCATGTAACTCAATAGTATAAATGACCTCAGTGGGTTCCAACAGGATAAGCATGTAACCCAGACATAGTTTCTACCATGGGTCACAACTCAATAGCTCTAATACGTAGAGATTTCATGACTACATATATGATCATATAACTACACAGTACCATAGAAATAACAGAGTCACAATTCACACGGTGCACGCCCACACGCCCGTCACCTAGCATGTGTGTCACCTTAACACCAAACACATAACACATAATTTGGGATTTCATACCCTCAGCACCAAGTATAGAAGTGTTACTTACCTCGAACAAGCCAAATCCAATACTGAGCAAGCCAAACGATGCCCCAAGTATGCCATCACGCGCATACCGACCTCTGATCAGCTCGAAACTAGCAAAAAGCAACTCAAATACATGAAATAATTCCAAAGGAATCAAACCCAATTGATAAAGATCGAATCTTTAATTAAAAGCCCAAAATCAACTAAAAAGTCCAACCCGAGCCCACACCTCTAAAACTGATAAAACTCACAAAATCCGACAACCCATTCAGTTACAAGTTCAACCAGACTAATTTCACTCAAATCCGACTCCAATTCAATGTTCAAAAATCAAAAAGCCGCTTTATGAAACTTTAGGCTAAAACCCCCCAATTTCCTCTTTAAATTCATCAACCAATTTCCAAAATGAAGGTAGATTCAGGAAATAAGATCAAAACCAAGTTTAGAATACTAACCCCAATCCTTGTGATTAAAATTGCTTCAAAGTCTCCTAAACCCGAGTCCCACATCTCAAAACATGAAGAAAGAAACAAGACCTTTGATTTATAGATTCTACCCAGCAGTTTCCGCATTTGCGGAAAAATGAGTCATTTCTGCGGTGTCGCTTCTGTGGCAAGACTTCCGCTCCTACGCCAAATACCGCTTCTGCGCCACAGGTCATCGCTTCTGCATGGTTGCAGATGCGCCCCTTACTTTTGCTTCTGCGGTCTTTCTTACCAGCTCAAACCTCCTTTCTGTGACTCCTCTGTCACTTCTACGACTATCGCACCTGCGCAAACCAGCCGCATGTGAGATCACACCAGATCTACCAACCAGCAAACTTTGTGAAAAATGATCCAAGTAAATCTGATCCTCGTCCTAAACTCACCCGAGCCCCTCGGGACCATGTATGAACATGCCAACAAGTCCCATAATATAAAACGGACCTATTCAAGGCCTCAAGTCATACATAACAACACCAAAACGATAAATTGCACCTCAATTCGAACTTGATGAACTTTGAACTTTTCAATTTCCATATCTAGTGCCGAAACATAGCAAATCAACCCGGCATGAACCAAAATTTTGCACACAAGTCCGAAATAAAATAACGAAGCTATTACAATTCCTGACAATCCGAATCCGATATCCACAAAGTCAATTTCGATCAAACTTATGAACTTTCCAAACCTTCGAATTTCCAACATCGCCAATTTGTGCCAAAACCTTCTAGAAACACCTAAATGCAAATCCAGGCATACAATCGAGTCCAAAATCACCAGCCGAACCTAACGGAACCATCAAAACTCTGTTCCGAGGCCATATTCACAAAAGTCAAACTTAGTCAACTCTTCCAGCTTAAAGCCTTAACAATAAAATTTATTCTTCCCTAATCGATTTTGAATATCCAGAAAAACTAAAACCGACGATTCACACAAGTCATAAGGCATCATACGGAGTTACTCATGGCCTCAAATTATCGAGCGATGTCCAAATTCTCTAAATGACCGATCGGGTCATTACATCCCAACATCAAAAGTTTTTTTTAAAATTGTTCTTGACTTGAACAATTACTTGCTTTGGCGACATATTTTTCTCAATGCTCTCCGATTGTACAATTTTATTGGGATGTTGATGGTTCCTCTCCCTCCCTTTTTACTATTTAAAATAACCCAGACTCTACTACCCTAGATCAATGGCTTCATAAATATGCCACTATTCTTCTTGGATAAATGTCACCATCTCTACTAAAATTCTCCAACAAATCTTTGATCCCACTTCTGAACCCACTGCCAAAGAAACATGGGACTCTATCCATCAGTTATTTCTGGATTATGCATCGGCTCGCCAAATTTCAATCAAGATTAAATGCCAAATTTGAGAAAGAAATCCAGGTCTATGTATGCATATGTTAAAAAATTCAAGCACTTGCGAGACTCTCTCCTCGCTCTTGGTGTTTGTCAAACAAATGATGAATTTGTGCAACATATGTTGATTAACCTTATAGCTGAATATGATCCTTTGGTGGCTAATGTTCTTTCTCAATCACCGTTGCCTTCATTTGAGAGAACTAGAGAACTTCTTCTAGCTCATAACTCGCATCACCTCTCGTAACATTACAAATGATGCACTTAAATCTACTGCTTTAGTCTCTCATCGTGGCCGTGGCTCTTTTAAAGGTCAATGTCGTGGTCAAAATTTTTAATGGCCATGTCTCTCGGCAACAATTTACTCATCCCCATGATTCTTCCTTTTTTCAGCTATAACAACAGTCTTATACTCGTGTTTTATCTACTCAATAGAGGATTTCTTCTTCTATAACATAATAGCCACGAGTTGCCCCTATTAAAGGCATTTTAGGTGCTGCTCTTGTCTCCGTTCAATGTCAGTCGTGAGGAAAATTAGGTCAAACTGATCAGAGCTGTTGTACAAATTCTTTAGCTAGTGCAAATGTTACCGCACTCTCTCATTCTCTTGCTACAATGAAAGTTGATGACACCATCTAGTATCTGGACACTGGTGCTTCCGCTCATATACCTTCTAAATCTAGTATACTTCATTCTGCTTCTCCATACTTTGGTTAGGACAATATTCATTGGCGATATTTCCTTAATACCCATCAAAGTTGTTGGTGATTCTATCCGTAACACCCTTTTTCGTACTGTCAAACTAAATAATGTTCTTCATGTTACTTCACTTCGTGCTAATCTTCTTTCTGTGATATATGTTTTGTAAGGATAATCACTGTATCATTGAATTTCTGACTCTAGTTTTTGCGAGAAGGAAATGGTGAGGAGGAAAATATTTTTTCTGTCCAGTAGTATCGTTCTTCTCTATTCCATATCTCCTAAAGATTCTTTTGTCTTCTCCGGCATGCATATGTTACAAGTCGAGTTAGTCCACAATGTTGGCACACGAGTCTTGCTCATGCAGGTTATTCCATTTTATCATTTGTGCTCCGTAATAGGTTTCTTTCATGTTCTCAACAGAAATTTAACTTTGGTCGTGTAATGCTTGTGCCTTGGAGAAACATCAATATCTACCATTTCAATTATCTCAATCCTTACCTCATTCTCCTTTTGTTGATTCATAGCGATGTATGGTGCTCCCCTATATCCTCTATGTCGGGTTTTCATTACTACGTAATATTTTTAGATGACTTTTCCCGATATTGTTGGCTTTATCCTCTTAAGAGGAAATCTTATATTTTTCCAATTTTTCAAAAGTTTCATTCCATGGTCAAAAATATATTTGCACATATCAAATACTTCCAATCTGATGGTGGTGAGGAATATGTCAAATCTCACTTTCATCCTTCTTTGATAAACATGTAATACTTTCTCGTCTTAGTTGACCCCATACATTGGGAAAAAATGGCGTAGTAAATAAAAAAATACCGTAGTCTCATAGATACAACACACACCTTGTTATTCTCAACTGGGTCAACTACTTCTTTTTGACTTGAAGCTCTGAATCTCACTGTTTTTTTGTTATTAACATGTTGCAAATACATAAATTTAAATATCGGTCTCCTTTTGAGTTGCTCTATAATAAGTGATCTAATTTTTCTTACCCCCATACATTTGGTTGTCTATGCTACCCCAATCTCATTGCCATTGTTCCACATAAACTGTCTCCTTGTTCAGTTGCATGTGTCTTTTTAGGCTACGTGGAAGGTTACAAAGGGTTTTGGTCTTATGATCCTTGAACCAAGCGTGTTGATATATCTCCACATGTTACTTTTCATGAATATGTCTACCTTTTAGTAACCGACAATGTCAATGTCATTCATTACCTTCTTTTTAACATGACTCAATATCCCTCTTTCTTAATCCCTCTATTTTACTTCCAAAATTGGTTAACGCCACTCCATCTTTTTCCCGTCCATTCCCTATTGCATCTTTAATCCTTCCCCTTCTGTTCCTTCTGTAACAGTTGAAAATACATCTTCAGTTACAAATTTTCATCCTATGGTTACTAGAGCCAAAAATAGGATCTCTAAATTTAAGCACCTAGTCTCTTTAGTAGCCTC
Organism: Nicotiana paniculata; assembly: GCA_005239505.1. Taxonomy (NCBI): domain Eukaryota; kingdom Viridiplantae; phylum Streptophyta; class Magnoliopsida; order Solanales; family Solanaceae; genus Nicotiana; species Nicotiana paniculata. Next base: position 79,290 of record ML315984.1, on the reverse strand, counting down.
TTCGTCTTCTGATCATAAACCAACTTCTTTTTCCGGGGCTAGAAAGTATTCTCACTGGCGTGATGAAATGAGCGGTGAATATAATGCTCTCATCAAAAATAAAACACGGAATCTAGTTCCACTGTCTCCTCAACAAAATCTTATCGGGTGAAAATTGGTATACCATATTAAGAGTGATGCAAATGGTCAAATATCTCGCTATAAAGCATACCTAGTTGCTCAAGGTTTTATACAACAACCTGGCTTGGATTTCCAAGAGACTTTTAGTCCTGTTGTCAAGCCTATCAATGTTCGCACTATCCTCAGCCTTGCAATCATGCACTCCTAGCCAATACGCCAACTTGATGTAAAAAATTCCTTCCTTCATACTCATATCAATGAAGTTGTTTATATGAAACAACCCCCAGATTTTGTTGAGAAAAACCACCCCAATCATGTGTCTCATTTGCAAAAGGCATTTTATGGTTTAAAGCAAGCACCTAGGTCATGGTTTCATTTATTTGCCTCCTTCTTAACCACACATGGTTTCTTCAGTAGCAGATCCGATAATTCTTTCTTTATCTTTCGCGATGAGAAAGTCCTTCTTGTTCTTCTATTATATGTTGATGATATTATCTTTGGCGGCAACCCATCATCTTGTCTAAACTTCTTCATTAATTTTCTACAGCGTGAATTTTCAATGAAAGATCTAGGCTCCTTATATTTCTTCTTAGGCATTGAAGTTCATCGTTCTTCCTCTAGCATCCTTCTGTCCCAATCCAAGTATATCTATGATTTTTTGTCCAAAAATGTGTTTCACAACTGTATGCCTGTCTCCACTCCTATTAGTCCAAAGCTTAAACCCACTCTTTCTAATAGTGAGTTACTGTCTGATCCTATAAAATATCATCGCCTTGATAGATCCATTTAATATCTCACTGTCACTCATCCTAATTTCTCATATGATGTGAGTTGTGTCTTTCAATTTATGCATGTTCCGCGTTCCTCTCTCCTCCATGCTGTCAAACACATTCTTCAATATCTCATGGGTACTTCTTCTCATGGTCTTTTTCTTTAGAAAAACTCTTCTCTTACTCTCACTGCATACTCTGATGCTGATTAGGATGGTTTTCTGGATACCCGTCGTTTAGTTCCAGGATATTGTTGTTTCCATGGCTCTAATTTAATTACATGGACAGACAAGAAATAATCACCGTTTCTCATTCTAGTTTTGGAGCTTAATATCGAGCTCTTGCTTTGGTTGCCGCTGAGGTTTTGTGGTCATTATTCAAATAACTTGGTATCTCACTTCCTAGTCCTGTTACAATTAATTGTGATAACATTAGCACTACCTATATGTTGCAATCCCTGTACAACATGCTCGCACTAAACACATAGAGATTGACCTTCATTTTGTCAAAGATAAAGTTGCAAATGGTGATCTCATTGTTAAGCATATACAAACAGAGAAACATATAACTGACATTTTCACTAAAGGATTATCAGTTCTCGGTTTCATACATTATGCTCCAATCTTCACATTACACCTCATGCTCAGATTGAGAGGGGATGGTAGAGTAAAATCTTAAGGATTGTATTTGATTCTGTATAATGTAAGATTTGATTCTAAGAATATTTTTGTATGATAGAATTATATATGATTCTGCATATATATATTTGTATAATTAGAGGATTAGATATGAGTTTGTAATGACCCGATAGGTTATCTCATGTTTTGAGACCTAATTATGTGATCTCAAGCCTTAAAAATCATGTTTTAGCTTTCCTCAATTTGTGTATGAAGTTCGAGCGTCTTTCCGGAAAGCTTTTATGTTAATAACTGAGAAAATTAAGATTTGTTTCCTAAAAACTTTATTTGAGTTGAATTCGGTCAACCCTTTTAGTAAACGGACCCGGATTCATGTTTTGACGGTTCCAGTGGGTCTGTACCATGATTTGGGACTTGAGCGTATGCCCGGAATTGAATTCAGAAGTCCCAGCCCAAGATATCGAACTTTGTAGAAATTTGAAAGTTGAAGGCTTAATGAATTTGCCATATTTGACCAAAGCTTGAGTTTTTGGATAACTGGTTTATATTTTGGTTCCGGAACCCGGTATTGGTCCAATACCATATTTATGACTTGTCTGTGAAATTTGATGAAAAATAGAGTTGGTTTGACGTGATTCGAACGCCAGGTTGTGAAAATAGAAGTTTCAAAGTTTTTGTGAAAGTTTCATTTGATTTGGTGTTCAATTCGTAGTTGTAGGTATTATTTTATCAATTTGATCATGCGACCAAGTTCGTATGATTTTCTTAGACTTGTGTGCGGAGCCCGAGGGCTTGGGTGAGTTTCAGATAAGCTACAGAGTGGATTTGGACTTAGAACATTGCTGGTGTGCTTCCTTTTTTGTTGAAGGCCTCAGATCTCGCAATTGCGAGATTAAGCTGCACATTTGTGACTACTGTTGACTTTTCATTTGTGATCTATTCATCGTATTTGCGAAGAGTAGATGGGGAGGCTAGAGTTCACCTTTGCGATAGGAGCTGGGAGGAGGATTCTTCGCATTTGCGATCATTGGGTCGCATTTTAGAGCATGCCTGAGTTCGCATTTGCGAACTATTCTTTGCATTTGTGAAGAATGTATAGGTGTGATGTTTCTCGAATTTGCGATCTTCGCATTTGCGGGCTTCGCATTTACAAAGTCCGGGTCGTAAATGCGACATCTGCAGCTGAACAAATATGACTTAGATGGGATTTTTAATTCATTTCTCAAATTTTCATAACCTAAGACCTTAGAGGTTATTTTTCCAAGACTTCCTCTTCCCCAAATCGTTGGTAAGTGATTCTAATCTATTTCCTTTCAAGATTTCACTCCTTTTCCAAGATTTCCACCTAAAATCTTAGGTTTCGTGGTGGAATTAGCGTTTTTTGGGTAGAACTGAGATTTGATAAATTGGGAATTTAGACCTCAAATTGAGGTCATATTCCAAAATAAATTACATAACCGGGCTCGGGAGTGAATGGGTAACCGGGTTTTGGTCTGAATTTCGGGTTTGGAACAAGTGGGTCTAGGTGTAGACTTTTGTTGACTTTTTAAAAAATGGCCTAACTTGAATTCCTTACAATCGTGGGTAGTTCCTAAGGCTTAAATTGAATTGTTTGGTTTGTAATTTGCTAGATTATATTGGATCGGAGGCTTGTGTGAAAGAAAAAGTCGTGGTTGAGCTTTGAGTTTGGTCATTGGAGCGAGGTAAGGGTCGTGGTTAACCTTGTCTTGAGGGAATATGAATTGTTTCCCTAATTTCTACTTCTTTAATTGTTGGAAAAAACATATATGTGAGGTGACAAGTACTTATGCATTGTAATCAGGTTAAAGCATGCGGGTGGGGTGTGATTTCTTGAAAATATAGCTTCCTTTGTTCATGTTATCCATGTTTAGTCTAGTATTGTTAAATCTATCACTCTTATCATGCTTACAAATATTTTGGTGATAATTCAGTATTGATTACGAATTTGAGATTGACATAGTGGAACTAAATGTTGAAGTAAGGCTTGTACTAGTTATTTTATCCCCCTGTTGTTATTTGTTCATTGCACTATGGTAAGGGAGAGTGCTAATGCATGAAAGGTGATGTCGTGCCGTTTCTATTAAATTTATGGTGATGTTAAGAGTGAAAGCATGAAGGGTGATGTCGTGCCATATTATGAGTGTTAATGTACGAAGGGTGATGTCGTGCCATGTTATGATAGTTAATGCACGAAGGGTGATGCCGTGTCGTTTCTATTGATTTTATGGTGAGGTTGAGAGTAAAGAACAAAGGGTGATGCCGTGCAATTTTTCCTTTACTGTGTTTACTTGTTCTTATTGATTCATAGTATATTGGTTGTTCTAGTTACCATTCCGATGTAGTTCTCTATCTCGTAATCTCCTCAGCATGTTTCCCCTTCCGGATATTCCCTGTCTAGTTCTTCATTGCTGTTATTTATATATATAATGTTAAATTGTACATGTCTGATTTGTAGGTATCTTCTCTTAGCCTCGTCACTACTTCGTCGAGGTTAGGCTCGACAATTACCAGTACATGGGGTCGGTTGTACTGATATTGCACTCTACACTTTCTGTGCAGATTTTGGTACCGGCTCTAGGTGATTGAGATGTTAGCTGCTGGATTTGTTTTTAGGTGACCCAAGGTAGATCTGATGGCATCCGCAGACCCTGGAGTCTCTTCCTAGTTTCATCATTTACTGTCTTTCTACTTCAAAATACTGTATTGTCCTTCTTCAGACTCTGTTTGTAGTAATCATAGTAGCTCGTGAGTTATGACTCCAGATCCGGGTAGTAGTAAATGTTGAAGCCTCTGTATTTTTCCGTACTTTGTATTTCATTTTAGTTTATTGCTGGTATTACCGAATTTAATAAGGTTTGGCTTAATAAATCATCCAACGTTGTCTTGCCTAGCAAGTGAAATGTTAGGCGCCATCACGGTCCCGACGGTGGGAATCCTGGGTTGTGACAAGTTGCTATAAGAGCCCTAGGTTGCCTAGATCCCACAATTCACGAGCGACCTAAGCAATGTCTTTGGCATCGGTACGAAGAAATATATACTTATCTCCTAGAGTTTATTTATTTTTTGGAACGAATACTTATCTCGCATTCTCTCGCAGATGGCGAGGACACATACCGCATCTACAGCCGAGCATTAGCCAGAGCCTCCAGAGGCAGCTTCTACGAGGGGCAGAGGTCGAGGCCGAGGCCATGCTAGAGGCAGAGGCAGGGCTTAGTCCAGAGCCCGAGCAGCAGCTCCAGCAGTGGAGCCTCTGGTAGAATTTGACGAGGATGTTCGAGCCCAGACTGCTCCTACCGGGCCAGCTTAGCTTCCAGAGGGGTTCATTGCCACCCCAGTGTTCCAGGACGCTTTGGTTTGTTTGGCAGGACTTATCGAGAGAGTGGCCCAGACCGGCACATTTCCCGTGGCACCAGTCATCTCTTAGGCTGTGGAGGAGCACAGACTCCTTTTACTCATGCTCCAGAGTAGATGGCTCCTTAGAATTAGACTGCAGCAGCTCAGCCAGTCAGAGTAGTTCAGCCGGTTGTTGCGGCACAGGCCAGTGATGGGCCAGCTATGTCTTCTAAGTCATTATGGAGATTGGAAAAGTTCACCAAGCTCTTTCTAGGACAGTATGATTGTTACCCAATATGACACCCATCTTGTGGATTTGGCCCGTCATGCTCTTCTTCTACTTCCTACCGAGAGAGGGAGGGTGAGGAGGTTTATTGAGGGACCTGCTAAGCCTATCAGATTGTAGATGGCTAATGAGACTGATAGTGAGATTTCTTTTTTCAGGAGGCTGCCAACGTCTGCAGGTTAGTCGAGGTGGTTCTTTCTCAGGGAGGTCAGGGGTATGACAAGAGACTTCGTCATTCCGGTGGGTTTAGCGATGCCTCATCTGGAGGCATGGGTGCTTTTGGTAGAGGCCATCATCCTAGGCCATTTCATTCAGCACTCCAGGCATCCCATGGTGCTCTAGGTGGTCGTGGCCCTCATATGCCTTATTCTTATCAACTAGCCTACAGTGCACCACCAGCTCCTATTAGTGCACCACCAGCTCCTATTAGTGCACCTCCGCTCCAAATTTTTCACGGTGGTTACTCAAGTTGATAAGGTCAGTTTCATGGAAAGCAGTCACAACAGTCAAGGTGATCCGAGGCACATTTCTAGGTTTTACCCTCGTGCATCAAGCTGTTCACAGCATCAGGGTTCTCGTGCCATGGTCCTGGCACCGGGTGTTGCACCGGCCGCTCAGCCAACTAGAGGTAGGGGTCAAGTAGCCAGAGGTTGTGGTCCGGCTATTAGAGGTTGAGGTCATGTGGTTAGAGGTGGAGGCTAGCTAGTTAGAGGTCGTCCCAAGGACGTAGTTTAGAATGGTGGGGCACATCCATGGTGTTATGATTTCCTAGCCAGGCCTGAGGCTGAGTCATCTAAAGTTGTTATCACAGGTACTGTTTTAGCTTGCAGTAAAGATGCTTCAGTTCTATTTGATCCGGGTTCCACTTACTCCTATGTGTCATCTTATTTTGCTTCATATTTAGTTGTGCTTCGTGATTCTTTGAGTGCTCCTGTGTTTGTGTCCACGCCTGTGGGGGATGCTATTGTTATAAATTGTTTTCATTGTTCATGTGTGTTCACCAAGGGAGTATTGAGACTATTGTAGATCTTCTACTTCTCGATATGATTGATTTTGATGTTATATTCCTAGCCATTCTACCATTAGGGTTATCTTTTACATGAAGGCTCGGCGTATGGTCGAGAAGGGGTGTATAGTTTATTTGGCTTATGTTCGTGATTCTAGTGTAGAGGTTCCTTCCATGGATTCCATGCCAGTTGTTCGTGAGTTTCTAGAGTTATTTCTTGTAGACCTGCTGGGGATGCCACCCGACAGGGATATTGATTTCTGTATTGATTTGGATTCGGGCACTCAGCCCATTTCCATTCCGCCATACCATATGGACCTGCCAGAGTTGAAGGGATTGAAGGAACAATTGCAGGATTTGCTTAATAAGGGCTTCATTAGAGCTAGTGTCTTTCCCTGGGGTGCACCTGTGTTGTTTGTTAAGAAGAAGGATGGATCGATGAGGATGTGCATAGATTATCGACAGTTGAACAAAGTCACCATCAAGAACAAATATCCATTGCCGAGGATTGATGATTTATTTGATCAGCTTCAGGGTGCCACTATGTTTTTGAAGAATGATTTGAGATCTGGCTACCATCAATTCGGGATTAGGTCATCTGATGTCCCTAAGACAACGTTTTGGACTCCGTACGGGTATTATGAGTTTCTAGTGATGTCCTTTGGTTTGACCAATGCCCCAGCAACGTTCATGGATTTGATGAACCGAGTGTTCAAGACTTATTTGGACTACTTTGTGATTGTTTTTATTGACGGTATCTTGATCAACTCCCGCAGTCGAGAGAAGCATGAGCATTATCTTAGGGTTGTGCTTCAAACTCTTATAGACAAGCAGTTTTTCGAAGTGTGAGTTTTGGTTTGATTCAGTCACTTTCTTGGGCCACGTTATACCAACTGAGGGAATTCGGGTAGATCCTAAGAAGATTGAGGCAGTTCATAACTGTGCTAGACCCACATCAGCCATGGAGATCAGAAGTTTCTTGGGTTTGGCGGGCTATTACTGTCGATTTGTGGAGGGGTTTTAATCTATAGAAGCCCCGTTGAACAGGTTGACCCAGAAGGGTGCCTAATGGTTAGATGATTGTGAGTCCAGCTTTCAGAATCTCAAGACTTCTTTGACTACAACACCGGTGTTGGTGTTTCCTAGAGGTTCGGGATCTTACACGGTACATTGTGATGCGTCCGTGTTAGGCTCGGTGCAGTATTGATGTAGGAGGACAAGGTGATTGCGTATGTGTCACGGTAGTTGAAGGTTGATGAGAAGAATTACCCTGTCCATGGCAGCCATTGTTCATTTGTTGAAGATTTGGAGGCACTATCCTTACGGCGTGTCGTGTGGGGCGTTCACCGATCATCGGAGCCTTCAGTATCTATTCAACAAAATGATATCAATTTGAGATAGAGGAGGTTGTTGGAGATATTGAAATACTATGATATCACCATCTTGTATCATCCCGAGAAGCCCAGTGTAGTGGCCGACGCATTGAGTAGAAAGGTAGTGAGTATGGGCAGCCTTGTGTTATTTCTAATTAGTGAGCGGCCACTTGCATAAGATGTTCAGACTTTGGCCAACCAATTTGTGAGGTTGGATATTTCAGAGCCCAGCCATGTTCTAGCTTGTACACTCGCTCGGTCTTCTTGTTTGGAGCGCATCAGAGATCGGTAGTATGACGACCCTCATTTGTTGGTTCTTAGGGACACAATGTAGCACGGTGGTGCCAAGCATGTTACTGTTGGTGATGACGGGGTCTTGAGGATGCATGGTCGTGTTTGTGTGCCTAATGTGGATGGACTTCGTGAGTTGATTCTTGAGGAGGCCCATAGTTTCCGATATTCTATTCATCCGGGCGCCGAAAAGATGTGTCAGGACTTGTGGCAGCATTATTGGTGGAGGAGAATTAAGAAGGATATAATTTCGTATGTAGCTCGGTGCCTAAATTGTCAGCAAGTGAAGTATGAGAATCAGAGACCCAATGGTTTGCTTCAGAAGATAAAGATTCCATAATGGAAGTGGGAGTGTATCACTACGGATTTCGTTGTTAGACTCCCACGGATTCGTAGGAAGTTCGATGCAGTTTGGGTCATTGTAGACATGCTTACTAAGTTAGCACATTTCATTTCTATGGAAGTTACCTATTCTTCGGAGTGATTGGCAGAGATTTATATTCGCGAGATCGTCCATATTCACGATGTGCCCGTGTCCATCATTTCTAATCGAGGTACACAACTCACCTCGCACTTTTGGAGGGTAGTACATCATGAGTTGGGCATGCAGGTTGAGTTGAGCATAGCGTTTCATTTCTCAGAAGGACGGACAGTATGAGCGCATTATTCACATATTGGAGGATATGCTCCGCGGATGTGCTATAGACTTCGGAGGATCGTGGGATCACTTCTTACCCCTTGCAGAGTTCGCCTACAACAGCTACCCGTTGAGCATTTAGATGGCTCCCTATGAGGCATTATACAGTAGGTAGTGCCGGTCGCCAATTGGGTGGTTCAAGCCGGGAGAGGCTCGATTTTTGGACACAGAACTAGTACAGGATACCTTGGATAAGGTCAAAATTATTCAGGATCGACTTTGCACAACTCAGTCCAGGCAGAAGAGTTATGCCTAGCGTAGAGTTCGTGATGTTGCATTCATGGTCGGGGAGATAGTGTTTCTCCAGGTATCACCCATGAAGGGTGTCATGAGGTTTGGAAATAAGGGAAAGTTGAGCCCTAGGTATATTGAACCTTTTGAGATCCTCGAGAGAGTGGGAGAGGTGGCTTACAGGCTTGCGGTTCCACTAGGGTTATCAGCATTTCATCCGGTGTTCCATGTGTCCTTGCTACGAAAGTATCACGACGATCTGTCCCATGTGTTAGATTACATCTCTATCCAATTGGACAAGGGTTTGACTTACGAGGAGGAGCCGGTGGCCATTCTAGCTCGGCAGTTCATCAGTTGAAGTCGAAGAGTTATCCTTCAGTTCGAGTGCAATGGAGAGGTCAGCCCGTCGAGGCAGCTACTTGGGAGTCCGAATGCGGAGAAGATATCCCCACCTTTTCACTAGTTCATGTACTTTTCTATGTCCATTCGAGGACGAACGATTGTTTTAGAGGTGGAGAATGTAATGACCCGATAAGTCATCTCATGTTTTGGAACCTAATTCTATGATCCGAAGCATTAAAATTATGCTTTAGCCTTCCTCGATTTGTGTGCATAGTACGGGCGTCTTTCTAGAAAGCTTTTATGTTAAAAATTGAGAAAATGAAGATTTTTTTGCCTAAAAGCTTCATTTGAGTTGATTTCGGTCAACACTTTTAGTAAATGGACCCGGATTCATGTTTTGACGGTCTGGTGAGTTCGTACTATGATTTGGGACTCGGGCATATACCTGAAACCTAATTCAGAAGTCCCTAGCCCGAGATATCGGACTTTGTCGAAATTTGAAAATTAAAGGCTTAATGAATTTTACATGTTTCACCAAAGCTTGACTTTTTGGATAACGGGTCCGTATTTTGGTTCCGGAACCCGGTATAGGTCCAACACTATATTTATGACTTTCCTGCGAAATTTAAAGAAAAACGGAGTTGGTTTGACGTGATTCGAACATCCAGTTGTGAAAATAGAAGTTTCAAAGTTTTCTTGAAATTTTTTTGTTTTGGTGTTCAATTCGTAGTTCTAGGTATCATTTTGACGATTTGATCGCATGAGCAAGTTCTTATGATGTTTTTAGACTTGTGTGCTTGTTTGGTTTGGAGCCCCGAGGGCCCGGGTGAGTTTCGAATAGGCTACAGAGTGAATTTGGACTTAGAACATTGTTGGTGTGCTTCAGTTTTTTTTGCAGGCCTTAGATGTCACAATTGCGAGATCAAGCTTCGCATTTGCGATTATTGTTGAGTTGGAATTTTCGAACTACTCATCGCATTTGCGAAGAGTAGCTGGGGAGGACAGAGTTCGCATTTGTGAACAATGTCTCGCATTTGCAATGGGAGCTGGGAGGGGGATTCTTCGCATTTGTGATCACTGGGTCGCATTTGCAATCATGCCTGAGTGCGCATTTGCGAACTATTCTTCTCATTTGTGAACTATTCTTCACATTTGCGAAGAATTTAGAGGTGTGATGTTTCTCGCATTTTGATGAAATCTTCACATTTGTGGGTTTCGTATTTGTGAAGCCCAGGTCGCAGATGCAACACCTGCAGCTCAACAAATAAGACTTAAATGAGATTTTTTGGTTCATTTCTCAAATTTTCAAAACCTAAGACCTTAGAGGCGATTCCAAGACTTCTTCTTTCCAAATCATTGGTAAGTGATTGTAATCTATTTCCTTTCAAGGTTTTCATGGTGGAATTGGGGGTTTTTGGGTAGAACTAGGGATTTGGTAAATTGAGGATTTAGACCTCAAATTGAGGTCGGATTCCAAAACAAATTACATAACAGGGCTCAGGAGTTGACTTTTTTCAAAAATGTCCTAACTTGAATTCCTTACAATCATGGGTAGTTCCTAAGGCTGAAATTAAATTGTTTGGTTGGTAATCTTCTAGATTCTATTTTTTTGGAGGCTTGTGTGAAAGGAAATGTCGTGGTTGAGCTTTGAGTTTGGTCGTTGGAGTGAGGTAAGTGTCGTGGTTAACCTTGTCTTGAGGGAATAGGAACTGTTTGCCAAATTTCTAGTTCTTTAATTGTTGGGAACAACATATATGTGAGGTGACAAGTACTTATGCGTTGTAGTCGTGTTAAATCATGCGGGTAGGGTGTGGTTTCTTGCAAATATAGCTTCCTTTGTTCTTGTTATCCATGTTTAGACTAGTATTGTTAAATCAATCGCTTTTATCATGCTTACGAATCATTTGGTGATAATTGAATGTTGATTGCGAAGTTGAGGTTGACATTGTGGAACGAAATGTGGAAGTAAGGCTTGTACTTTTTATTTTATCTCCGTGTTGTTATTTGTTCGTTGCATTATGGTAAGGGAGAGCGTTAATCCAAGAAGGGTGATGTCGTGCCGTTTCTATTGATATGGTGAGGTAGAGAGTGAAAGCACGAAGGGTGATGTCGTGACATATTATGAGTGTTAATGCACGAAGGGTGATGTCGTGCCATGTTATGAGAGTTAATGCACGAAGGGTGTTGCCGTTTCGTTTCTATTAATTTTATGGTGAGGTTGAGAATAAAGCACGAATGGTGATGATGTGCAATTTTTCCTTTACTGTGTTCACTTGTTCTTATTGGTTCATAGTATATTGGTTGTTCTAGTTACCATTCCGATGTAGTTCTCTATCCCGTAATCCCCTCAACATGTTTCCCCCTCATGATATTACCTGTCAAGTTCTTCATAACTGTTATTTGTATATATACTTTTAAATTGTACAAGTTTGATTTGTAGGTGTCTTGTCATAGCCTCGACATTACTTCGTCGAGGTTAGGTTCGGCATTTACCAGTACATGGGATCGGTTGTACTGATACTGCACTCTGCACTTTCTGTGCATATTTTGGTACCGACTCTTGCTAATTGAGAGGTTAGCTGCTAGATTTGCTTTCAGGAGACCCTAGGTAGATCTGCTGGCGTCCGCAGATCCTGGAGTCTCATCCTAGTTTTGTCACTTACTGTATTTCTATTTCAAAACAGTTATTTTCCTTCTTCAAAATCCGTTTGTAATAATCATAGTAGCTAGTGAGTTGTGACTCCAGATCCGGGTAGTAATAAATGTTGAAGCTTCTGTATTATTCCGCACTCGCCGTATTTCATTTTTGTTTACTGCTGTTATTTATCGAATTGAATAAGAATTTGCTTAACAAAATTCTCTGACGTTGGTTTGCCTAGCAAGTAGAACGTTACGCGCCACCATGATCTCGATGGTGAAACTCCGGGTCGTGACAGATTTGGTGTATACGTGTATAAATAGTTGTATTAGAAATGCAAAACTCAATGCATTCTACTTACTCTCTTTACATCTTTCTACAATTAGAACTTGACACATCGATCCTTGTGGTGTTTCGCAATTGCTATTGCGTTATGTTATTTATTCTCCGGTATCGGTCTCAACTTTACTAGCTATTTGAAACATCATGTTCCTTTGTAAGTCATGGATAATAATTTCCAATCACAAATAATGAATCACGTGGTCCAAGTACTTTTCATATTAATGATAAGACAATCTAGCAGATAATGACACACAACGACCACCTTAATATAGTAATAATAACGTAGATGAAGATAACAAAAAGTCGTTCTTAGTTGATTTTTTTCATATTAATGATAAGACAATCTAGCAGATATTGGGATATCCTTCATATTTATGTAAGTAGCACCATTTTATCTTTTACAAATTAGGGTAATGGAATTGTGTAGATTTTCATTCTTTTAGTGTTAGGTATGCCAACAAATAATCATATTGGTAGATGGAAAGATCAGTAAGGTATATATAAAACTTAGGAATACTATTTATGGTGTTAGACCTTTTGGAAAACCGTATAAACTTGGCACAATGCGAACAATTTCACATGATATTAATAGTACTTTTGAGCTGGTTGAACCCAACATTCACATGTGATATCAGTAATTAATATTGATGAGACCCGTTGTAACATCGAGATAATACTTGTTGTACTCATGTGTAAAATCAATAATCAAAGGTGGAACCTATATATATGTAATATGTAAAATCAATAATAAAGATTGTTCCACTATATTTAATTTCAATATCTGTAATCTTGGTTACCATTATACTTATCTTTGTTTAATTTTCTTACCTGCCGCAAAACATTCAAGAATGGGGAAGCCCAATTATTAGTATAGGTCTATAAATACGATCTTCCCGTTGAAGGAAAAACGCATCAATATTCACACTCTTTTGTCTTACATATTTAGCCAAAGCATTGTTAAAATGGCGTACTCTAAGCAAGCTTTTCTCTTGATTGCTCTCTTTGTTGCAATTACAGGTTCAAAATTCTACCACTATTCTCTCCTTTTATAATAGTTTTACATATGGAAATCAATGTGTAACTATTGAAGAAATTAACTTAAGCAGCCGACCATCCAACCATATAAACTAGAAATAGTCGGCTGATGGACAATATGCTTATTAATCATGTATAATGTGTAAAGTGTGTATATATAGCCAATGTATAAATCTCTGTGTACCAAAAAAGGGCAGCCCGTTGCAAAGTATCCCGCATTTATGCAGGGTCCGGGCAAGTGCCGCACCACAAGGGGTGTGATGTAGACAGCCTACCCTAATGAATGCATTAGTGGCTCCATCCACGACCCGAATCCATGAAATGTAGATCACGTTGAGACAACTTTACCGTTGCTCCAAAAAAATATAAACAATGAATCCGGCCGGCTATGTGTGGACCAGACCGTTATAGGGTTATATACATTTTTATTATGAGAAGGAATCATTCCAGCCTATCTAAATAGATACTATGTTTACGTATGGATCCCTACATCGTTACATTCCATTTAGGAAGTAAAGATCACATTATTATTCCTAATCTTTGTTATGTTTTCAACAATGTGCAGTTAATCTCTTTGGATCTCCTAAGATGCAAGTGATGGCTTTACGAGACTTACCCGAAGATCTTGTACTGATGAAAGAAAAATTACTTCCATTAGGTGATATAATAACTTGCTTAAAATATTGCAAAGTCGAAAGCGATTGCAGTGATGGTTGGCTCTGCTCTAATTGTGTTCCATCTGCATTTGAGGGATGGAGATCTCAATGTGACAAGCTTACTGCTACTGGTGAAGGTTATTTTGGAACTATACTTCGCGCTAAGAACAGCAAAATATAAATTATAGTGCTGCAATAATGAACTATATGTAAATGCTTGATCTTCGTGTTATCGTCTTCTTGAGCCAAGGGTCTATCGGAAACTGACTTTCTATTCCTCGGAGTAGGGGTAAAGTTTGCATACACATTACCCTCCTCAGATCTCACTTGTAGGATTGTACTATTGTTGTTATTGTTGTTGTTGATCTTCATGTTATATTCAAGTATTTTAAATAATTTAATGTTGTGTTTCCTACTTGTCCAAGTTTGTGTAAGAAAATAAATATGTAACCAAGTTTGTTGTTGTTGTCATCTTATATGCAGTTCATTATGAATTATATCTTCTCTATTTTCCCTATAAAAGTGGCATGAAACTTAAAGGGAGATAATGTGTAATATATATGATGTGAATAGTGTCACACATAATTGGCTAAACACATATTTCAGTTAATAGATCAATGTTGAATTGTAATAAGATTTAAGCATCATTTAATACACTTGGTGGCGTAAAGCCAAAATGTTAAAAGGCCTTAAACTTCTTTCATAATACACATACGCTAAGGAGATAAAAAAATTCATATAACTTTGGTCTAGTGGTAAAAGCGCAGCGCATCATATGCACGTTAGGGGCTCATCACAGTTTAAAATATTTTTGAAGACAAAAGGATGATATTTAATTGAAAAAGAATAGAAGAATAGGTCCATTATATATCGAGTTTTGACCTTTGCGCCACTTACCCTCAAAGATTTCTTAGTTTGAAAAGATATGAGACAAAATAACTTGCTTTGTTATATATGGATCAATTAAATATGACAAAAAAAGCTAATTCGGAGAAATTATGTTGAAATTTAAATATAAAATTGTCATAAACATATAAAAGAAGAGCGTACATAAAGGAAGAAAAATTAGAATCGATGAAAAGCTAAATAAACTAGGAGTATTTAATTTAATGAGAGAAATTTTTTCGCTATTACTCACTCACCCGTATAACCTCAACCAAATAAAAAATATTAAAATTTGATTTTTTTATTAATAATAATTACATAGATTATATATATCATAATATTAATATATTACTTATTTTTGGGGCCCTTAATATTTGGGGGCCTAAAGCAATGGCTTCATTTGCGTTACCTTACAACCACCCCTTCCTCATTATTTTCATTTAGTTCAACTTATCATCATCATGACCAAAATAAATTAAAAGCACAAACTAAAAAGTAGATACAACNAATAATAATAATAATAATAATAATAACAACAACAATAATAATAATAATAACAACAACAACAACAACAATAATAATAATAATAATAATAATAATAATAACAACAACAACAACAATAATAATAATAATAGTAATAATAATAATAATAATAATAATAATAAATAAAAAAAATTCCTCTGTAGTGGAAAGGTAGAACTAGCATACAAGTACAATTTTCCCTTGAGTACGGACCTACAATTATATTTGACTCCATTTATGAAGGAGTCCACATAGTGATATAAAGTACATGATCCTTTCTTGGAAACCCCCCGAACATAAAGATTTGCTATGAGGTAGTGTTTACCGAGTTTATTACCGATTTTTTAAATTGATTTCTGTTATAGGAAGCATATGAATGGACTTATTATATTTACCGTTTTCGAGAGGATATTTTTATTTTTTATGATAGTTACTGTTTATTATTATAGATGTATGTTTTCTGACTTTTCCCTGTTTAAAAATGGTTGTGTTTAAGTGTTATTACTCATTATGCTAGCGACTCACTACTCTCAATTTTTTTTATAGAGATAGCAGTTGACGCATGTGAGGATTTCGTTAATTAGAGCGTACAAGTTGATAGTCTTGATGTGTAAACACCCTTCCAGTCATTTTGAGAATTTAAGTTCCGTTTGGTGGCATAAGGCCTTGAGCAACTTCATATTATGTATATCGGACTGCGTGCATGGTTGAATTAAGTTAGCGGATGATTCGGAGCCAAATCAGAAGAAGGATTTATGTTTTGAGAGCTTAAGTGGTAAGAGTTGACTGGAATTCACTTTTGTGTAAACAACTCCAAAATAGGTTTTGGATAATTTCAACATCTTCATATGGCAATTTTGGACTTAGGCGTGCGTCCGGAATTGGATTTGGAGGTCCGTAGATTGATTTTAAGCATTTCGCAAAAGTTTGAAAAGTTGAAATTTGGAAGGTGGAGAGGTTTGACCAATAGTTGACTTTGGTGATACTGGGGCCGGAATGCAATTCTGAGAGTTAGAACAGCTCTGTTATGTGAATTGGACTTGCTTGGAAAATTTGACGTCATTCCGGGTTGGTTTGATAGGTTTCGACACGAGTTTTAAAAGTTGGAAGATTTGAAAGTTCATAAGTTCGATTCATGGTGCAATTTTATAGTTTTGTCTTTGTTTGATGTGGTTTGAGGCCTCGAGGGAGTATGTGTTAGTTTGTTGAACTTATTGGTATGTACGGACGGGGTCCCGAGGGGCTCGGGTGAGTTTCAGATAGGTTTGAGTTGTGTTGCACTCATTTTTCATGTTTCAGCGTCGTTTCTTCAAGCATAAATGGTACCACATTAATCAAATGAGCTCCGATTTCCGTTTTGATTGAACCATTAGATCCATATCGTAATTATGGAGCTATAGCATAAAGAATCGTCGAATTTGGACATCATATGAGGAAGTTATGCTCATTTTAGTGTCAGAGAAGAGAGCTGGTATTGGTGCTTCGCAGATGCGAAGTTGGGTCTGCATCTGCGGAGCCGTGGGTGCGAAAAATGGTCCGTAAAAGCGGAAATGATAGCTGGAAATGCGCTGGTGCGGATACTTTTTGTCGCAAAAGCTAAAATCCCTGAGTATAAAAAATCAGATCGCGTCATTTTGATATTTTGAGCATATCTTCAGCTCTAGAGCTTTGATTGAGGTGATTTTCACGGGTTTCTTCTCGTCTTTTCATGGGGTTCAGTATCTAAGTATACTTTTTGTATTTTAATATGATTACAGAAGTTCATTTTTTAAATTAATCCATGTTTTGATTGGAGAATTGGAGATTTTTATTCAAAACTTTTCTAAAGAGAATAATTGGGTTTGAACATTGATTTGGTATCAGAATTTGATGAAATTAATATGGTTAGACTCGTAATTGAATGGGTGTTCGGATTTTGTAAATTTTGTCGGGTTCCGAGGTGCGGGCAAGGGGTTGACTTTTGGGTAGATTTCTAGATTTTTGTAAAGATTGAGACTTTATGATCCGGAATAGTTCCTTATGAGTTTTATTTGTGTTTTGAAGTTATTTTGATTAGATTTGAGCCGTCCCGAAGTCTTTTTACCCGAGGAGTTCATTTTAGAGTACCAGGTTGTCTTCTTTGAGGTAAATATCTTGCCTAACCTTGTGTGATGGACCCCTTTGGACTTGAGTCTTCTATGTTGATTGTAGTCCGTGTACGCGAGGTGACGAGTATGTGATATGACTTATTTGTGGAAATTGTCATTTTAGGATTCCTAGGTCCTTGTATTCATTGAATATGCAGTTGCTCTTTCCATGATTACTTCCTTAATTACTAGATTCAGCTTTACCTACTTAATTAGAATTATTTGCTTCATGATTCACTTTTATTGATATTTGATTCATATGTGTCGTAATTGAGACTGTTATTTCTTCCATTGCCATGTTGCCTTCACCCTAATTGTTTATCTGTAACGACCCGACCAGTTGTTTTGAGGATTTCAGCTCTATTCGGTGGCGTAAGGTCATGAAAACCTTCACATTGTATATATCGACCTGCATGGGTGGGTAGATTCAGTTGCAGGATTATTCGGATTAGAATTAGAAAGAAAATTCTCATTTCGGAAGCCTTAAGTTGGAAGAATCAACTAAGATTGGAATTTGGGTAAACGACCTCCGAATCAGGATTTGAAGGTTCTAGCAGGTTCGTATGATGATTTCGAACTTGGGCGTATGTTCGGATAGGG
Source organism: Nicotiana paniculata (assembly GCA_005239505.1). Taxonomy (NCBI): domain Eukaryota; kingdom Viridiplantae; phylum Streptophyta; class Magnoliopsida; order Solanales; family Solanaceae; genus Nicotiana; species Nicotiana paniculata. The sequence goes on along the minus strand of ML315984.1, from coordinate 61,378 downwards.
GCTTGGATAACCTGGGAGCGCTTCGATGTGTACTATGGAAGATAGCATTTTAGAAGAATTTCATAAATCTGGGTTGGAAGGAATTTCAAGGATATAGATATCCGTTTGGGATTTCGAGCCTGAGAATAGCTCCGTATGGTAATTCCGGAATTAGGAGCGCGATCGTAAGTGAACTCGGATGTCCTTAGGTCATTTTGAAGTCATTTGGCTAAAGATAGAAATTTGAAGGTTTTTGAGGAATCCGACCGAAAGTGAAAATTTTGATATCGGGGTCGGAATGTGATTCCAGAAGTTGGAGTAGGTCCGTAATGCTGAATGTGACTTGTGTGCAAAATTTGAGGTCAATCGGACGTGATTTGATAGGTTTCAGCATCGAATATAGAAGTTTAAAGTTCAAAAGTTCATAAAGCTTGAATAGGAGTGCGATTCGTGTTTTTAGCGTTGTTTGATGTGATTTGAGGCATCGACTAAGTCCGTGTTATGTTTTGAGACTTGTTGGCACGTTCGGACGGGGTCCCGAGGGGCTCAGGTGAGTTTCGGGGTGGTTTCAGACCATTTCTAGGCCATTTATAGCTGCTGGTTTTTGGCTACAGAAGTGTGCTACGCGATCGCGGGGAATTGGTCGCGATCGCAATGAGTAAAATGAGAGAAATGGGCCAGTAAAGCGCGATCGTGGAAGGCCTTTCGCGATCGCGTAGAGGAAATGTTCTGCTGCACTGACTCGAGTTTCGAAGAATGTATCGTGAAATCTATAAGGAATTTGGAGATGATCCAAAAACAAAATTTGTAGCCCTTTGAGTCTAGCTTTCGGGAAATTATACGATTTGGAATTTGGAACTGTGTACAAGGGGTTATGGTTGATACACTAAATCATATTCGGGAAGTGTTTGGAAATCGCATTGTGTTGTATAGGACTGACTTTAGCAACTTATATTTCGAAATCTATATTGAATTGGGAGATGAGCAAAGAATAAAAGTTGTATCCCTTGGTATCTATTTTTAAAATGTCAAACCATTTGCAATTTTGAGTTCTGTACAAAAAGTTATGTCCATTATACTAGAGGCTTTCCGTAAGAGCTGGGCATTTGTTCTTCGCGACCACGAAGCTTTTTCCGCGATCGCAGATAGCAAATTTTAGGCTGGAAATTTTTTTACTTCACGATCCCGAAGAATTTTCCATGATCGAAATGAATAAAGACCTGGGCAGAAGTTATATAACGAGGGTTAAGCCATTTTAAACATATTTTGACTTCTAGAGTTTGATTTTTTTGCGATTCTTTGGGGGTTTTTCTTACAAATCGAATGGGTAAGTGTTCTTAAACTATAATTAATTATAATTCATGAATTAGTTCTTATTTTTATCATTTAATTTGTGTTTTGGGTTGAGTGAATTGTTGGTTTTGAAAGAAAACTTCAAAAATGAAAATTCATGATTTGAATGACCAAATATTATCGGAATTGGATAAATTTAGTATGAGGGAAGTCATATCGGAATGGGTAACCGGAATTTGTAAAATTTATCGGGTTCTGAGGTGTGGGCCCGGGGGTCGACTTTTGGGTAAATTTTTATAATATTTTAAAAATTGAGACTTTATTATTCGGAATAGTTCCTTATACGTTTTATATGTATTTTGAAGTTGTTTTAGTTGATTTTGAGTTGTCCGGAGACCTTCCCGCCCAAGAAGTCTATTTTTGAGTACCAGTTTGTCGTCTTTGAGGTAAGTATCTTGCCTAACCTTGTGTGGGGGAACTACCCCATAGGATTGAGTCCTCCTTGTTGATTGTAGTCCGAGTATGCGAGGTGAAGAGTGTGAACTCAGACTTATTTGCAATTAGATTGGCCTTTTAGGATTCGTAGATTCTTATACTACCTGTGTATGATTTGTAATTATTACATTTGAATCCTTGGTTGTTAATTTCATCCCTTCCTATTTTAGTTAGAAATACTCGTTACCATTTTGCCCTTACTTGACGTAACTGAATATTCTAATTCTCTTATCGTCATGCTATAATTTCCTCCTAGCTTGCCTAATTGACTATCGTTAGTGCCATCTAGCCTTATAGTTGACTAGCTCTAGTTGGAACATCTATTCGTTGGAGTCAAACATGCCCGTGAGTCTTACATTGTGATTTATATGACTATTCCCTTAAGTGCTACTTAGGTCTAATTGTTAGACATTTATGTCATTGGTTATAGATGTTTCCCCTACAGGGATCGTGTGGTTTCTCTTATTATTCCGTTGTGATGATGTTGTTTTCCTTGTTGACTCCCTTGTCGGGATGTTATGGTTTGTATTACTGTTTATGTTGTTAATGATATTGTTTGTATTGTTGACTCCCTTGTCGGGATGTTGTGATTTATGGTTTATATTATTGATGTTCCTTGCCAAATTGTTGTTCTTGATATTGTTTGGGTGAGGAAGAGTGTAAAGCACGAAAGGTTATGCCGTGTATTTATTTGTTGCATTGTGAGGAAGATTGTAAAGCAAGAAGGGTGATGTCGTGCCATGCTTAATTTATTTAAGCACGAAGGATAATGTCGTGCCATGTTTATTTTATTTAAGCACGAAGGATAATGTCGTGCCATGTTTATTTTATTTAAGCACGAAGGATAATGCCGTGCCGTTTTTATTTATTTATTGTGAGGACGAGAGTAAAAGCACGAAAGGTGATGCCGTGCACTTGTTTTGGTGAGGATGAGAGTAAAGCACGAAGGGTGATGCCGTGCACTTGTTTTAATAAGGATGAGAATAAAACACGAAAGGGTGATGCCGTGCACTTGTTTTGGTGAGGATGAGAGTAAAAGCACGAAGGGCCGTGCACTTGTCTTTGCATTTTATTCCGTTGTTTTAAATTTGGATATTCCTACTGATCTCTTACTGCATTTATTGACAAGATTTGATATATCCCCTGTGCTGCATGACAATTTCTGAGTTACGGACTGAGTTCGGTAGATAAATCTTGAGGAAATTTTGATCAAGGGATTTTATTGAAAAATATTATTGAAAAAGCAATAGTTTTGAAATGATTATATTTGAATGACTTTTACATCGAAGGTATATTTGAAAAGCACTAGACTTGCCTAAAATGATATTCAGAAGTCATTTATTTGGGAAGCATCTTTGGGAAGTTTCGTATTTTGAAAGAAACTATGTTTTACGTAATTCTCTCTATTAAATATACTTATATCTACTTTTGGAGAAAGTATGTTTTCAAAGGAAACTCTTCCATACTAAAATGATTTTATTTGCAAAAGTTTTTCATATGATATGTTGTTTAAAGATTTCTACCAGTTATAGATTTTAATGGCTAAGGCCCGATGTTAACAAACCGATGTGGAGTTGAGTTATTGGTGTTCTCTATTGTATTGTGTTTCCTTTCGATTCGGCTTGTTTTGCTGTCCATCTTTCGGTGTATTTTTGTGATGTTTCATGATTGATTTTTGTAATTTCCTTCCGCTTTATAATGTCATTGTTGTAAATTATTCCGTAAAGTCTTAGATAGATGTAACGTTCGGTCATTTGTACATTTATGTTATTTATCTTGTAGACCAGTGGTGTTTTTACTAGTCCTCGTCACTACTCCACCGAGGTTAGTCGTGATACTTACTGGGCACCGCTGTGGTGTGCTCATATTACACTTCTGCACATTTTTGTGTGAAGATCCAGGTATATATTGTAGTAGCTGTGTGGATGATTGCCGAGGAGGCTCAAGGTAACCTGTTGCTGCATTCGCAAGCGTCAGAGTCACCTTCTTCGTATTTATTATTCATACACTGTTGTATTTATTTTCAAATAGTTGTACTTAGAAGTTGTAAAAGATTCGTAGAGCTTATGACTTGTATTACTGATTTTGGGAAAGTTTGTGCATTCTATTGAGATTCTATATCAAGACTGTTAGTTTTCCTTTTTTATATTGTTGTTATTCAGTAACTACTAGGCTTACCTAGTTCCTAAGACTAGGTTCCATCACGATACCCAACAGAGGAAAATTGGGTCGTGACAAGTTGGTATCAGACCTCTAGGTTCATAGCTGCTACGAGTCATAAGCTAGTTTAGTAGAGTATAATTGGTACGTTGTCTCAGGCAGGGTTGATTCTAGTGCACCAGCCACCCACAGATCAGGGGAGGAGTTCAAACTCCCGCGGCCTACACTCCAGAGTAGCGAGATCACATTGGTCAGGTACCCGGTGTCATGGCAGCACGACATCTGGTTTTAGTTAAGTTGTGGTTTGGTAGCGACATCATAGGAAGAATACCTTGGACTTGAGAGGTACAAGAAGTACCACCCGTCTATCTTTCAGTGGATGGGCAGTAGATGGTGCCTAGGGTTTCCAGGAGGAGTGTCACTATATTCTTCGTACTTCGGGTATTGTGGAGACGAGCGGGGTTGCTTGGTCATGTCTCAGGTTCAGAGTAGTGGGTGGTTCAGTGGTGGAGGCATATGAGTTGGGGTGACCTGGCCGAGTTAGCTTCACTAGCATGGATTCAGTTTTTCGGAGATGTACGGCGAGTGAAGTTTGAGCAGTTGTGCCAGGGCACTGTGTCACCCATGGAGCATGCTGCAGATTCAGTGAGTTGTCCAGACACGCACTTCGCTTGGTTGCTTCAGTCAGGAGATGAGCCCGTAGAGTCATTTGGGAGATTTAGGCATGATATTTGATTCAGTAGGACTCGAGAGTTAGAGTAGGGTGCCTCGTTTCAGCAGGTAGTAGGGATCACTCGCCGGTTAGAGAGCACGTGGGACCGGGAGCGAGAGGACAGACGAGATCAGGGAGAGAGTTCAGGGAGGAAATGAGGCCTCGTAGATCGGAGGAATATACACGTCCGTATTATGGAGGCAAGGTAAGACACGCTAGAAGTTTTGTGGGTCAACCAGTTCAGTTTGCATTACCAGCTTCGCATGGGATTTCAGGTACTCATGGGTCTCAGAGGATTCGTATTGTGTGGTTTTTTCCATAGCCATGTCGGCAGAGAGATTGTTTTCATTGTGGAGATGTTAGCCACAGGGTGAGAGATTGTTTCAACATTCAAGTAGGTATGTGGTAGCAGGGTATTCATGTGAGTAGAGGGTGCCTAAGAGGGGGAGACCCGACCCACTGCTGTGTTTTATATAGTAAAATAGAGGCCGTTGTGCCAGATATCACCACCCAGATATGTTTTGATGTATTGCAGAGGGGCACCAATTGTATTTCATTATAGCTCTGCTGCTCAAGATGAGCTCCCTTATTTGTTGTTTCATTTATGAGTGAGTTCCATGTTTGCACCCCATTTTGTGTTTACTCCTATTGGGAGATTCTGAGTAGTAGCCCGTGTCTATCATTGTTTTATTCATTCTTGATAGTAGTGAAACTGGCAGTGAGTCGTTGTTGTTCTTCGTGGTAAGCTTTATATGATTTTCCTGAGTATTTTGTTAACGAGTTGTGATTTGATACTCCATCGAGATGTGCGTTCAGTTAGCATTATGATTTTATCAGCTGAGATGAATTAGTAGAGGAATTTCAATTGGTATCATAAATTTTTAGTATGTGATTCAGAGTTGAGGGTGAGGTCCTCGTGATATTTGTGATTCAATATATTTAGACTAGGCTGAGTACTGCGGTGGAAATTTTTATCAGGATGGAATTCTTGTGGTTTGTTCATATGCTTTGCTTCTTCCTTGTTATATTGCTTTTGCTAAGTCAGTATTGATAGAGAGTTATGCCTATGGGCTTGTTTGATAATTCCTTTACATGTTTCGATTTTCATATCAGTCATTTCGTTATGTGTTTTTTTCGTTTAGTTTGCGGGATGTGTGTCCGGTGGTGTCAGTTGTGGCTGGTGACTTGGGTGTTTAATAATGAAATATTCGTGTTCATTACATTATTATCAGTGTTATGGGGTTTGGAAACAGAGTTTTTTCAGACGTGGGGCTAATTACCAATGTCGAGTTGATTTCTGGCAGCTATTGTGATCAAAAGTGTTATATGAGCCTATGTGTGATGTGCTATGTTGTGTGGTCGTGCCTTGTGCGTGTAGTCATAAGTTGATGCAGCTGATTGAGGCTAATGCCGGATATGAATTTAGAATCGGGTCTTTTGTAAATGACTAGGGGGTGATAAGTAGAAGTATGAGGCTTATCAGTGGTGATGTGAAGGCTATGTTGCGGTTGCGATTGTTTTATCGGGATTATGTAAGTTGGAGGGATTTGGGGTCGCCCGCGGGTGTGTGTTGGAGGTGTGAAATTAGTGATTGGATGAGTTCAAAGTGAATCTTGGCACGTTCGAGGATGAATGTTTGTTTAAGAGGGGAAGAATGTAACGACCCAACCGGCCGTTTTGAGGATTTCAGCTATGTTCGCTGGCGTAAGGTCATGAACAAATTCACATTGTATATATCGACCTGCGTGGGTGGTTAGATTCAGTTACCGGATAATCCGGAGTCGAATTGGAAAGAAAATTCTCATTTCGGAAGCCTTAACTTGGAAGAATCAACTAAGATTGAAATTTTGGATAAGCGACCTCCGAATCAGGATTTGAAGGTTCCAGCATGTTCGTATGATGATTTGGGACTTGGGCATATGTTCGGACCGGGATTTGGATAACCCAGGAGCGTTTCGGCATATATTATGGAAGATATCATTTTAGAAGAATTTCATAAATTTGGGTTGAAAGGCATTACAGTGATATAGATATCAGTTTGGGATTCCGAGCCTGGAAATAGCTCCGAATGGTAATTCTGGAGTTGGGAGCGCGATCAGAAGTGAATTTCGATGTCCGTAGGTTATTTTGAAGTCATTTGTCTAAAGATAGAAATTTGAAGGTTTTTGATGAATCCGACCGGAAGTGGAAATTTTGATATCGGGGTCGGAATGCGATTCCGGAAGCGAAAATTTTGATATGGGGGTTGGAATACGATTCCGGAAGTTGGAGCACGTCCGTAATGTTGAATGTGACTTGTGTACAAAATTTGAGGTCAGTCAGACGTGATTTGATAGGTTTCAGCATCGAATATAGAAGTTTAAAGTTCTAAAGTTCATAAAGCTTGAATAGCAGTTCGATTCGTGTTTTTAGCATTGTTTGATATGATTTGAGGCCTTGAATAAGTCTGTGTTATGTTTTGAGACTTGTTGGCACGGTCGGACGGGGTCCCGAGGGGCTCGGGTGAGTTACGGGGTGGTTTCGGACCATTTCTAGGCCATTTATAGTTTGCTGGTTTTTGGCTGCAGAAGTGTGCTACACGATCGCGATCACGATGAGTAAAATGAGAGAAATGGGCCAATGAAGCGCGATCGCGGAAGTCCTTTCGCGATCCCGTAGAGGAAATGTTCTGCTCCATTGACTCGACTTTGGAAGCTTGTATCTTGAAATCTATAAAGAATTTGGAGATGATCCAAAATCGAAAGTTGTATCCCTTTGAGTCTAGTTTTCGAAAAATTACACCATTTTCATTTGGAGTTGTGTACAATGAGTTATGGTTGATACACTACAACATGTCCGAGAAGTGTTTGGAAATCGCATTGGGTTGCATATGACTGACTTTAGCAACTTATATATAAAAATCTATAAGTAATTTCGAGATGAGCAAAGAATAAAAGTTGTATCCCATGGTGTCTGGTGTTCAAAATGTCAAACCATTTGCAATTTGGAGTTTTGTAGAAAAAGTTATGTCTATTATACTAGAGGCTATCCGGAAGAGCTAGGCATTTGTTCTTGGCGATCGCGAAGCTTTTTCCGCGATCGCTAAGAGAGAATTTTAGGCTGGAAATTTTTGTACTTCGTGATCGTGAAGTATTTTCCGCGATCGCGATGAGTAAAGACCTAGGCAAAAGTTATATAATGAAGATTAACCCATTTTTAACGTATTTTGACTTCTAGAGCTCGATTTTTTGGCGATTCTTTAGGTGTTTTTCACATAAATCGAATGGGTAAGTGTTCTTCCACTATAATTAATTATATTTCAGGAATTAGTTCTTGTTTTTATCATTTAATTTGTGTTTTGGGTTGAGGGAATTGTGAGTTTTGACAGAAAACTTAAAAAATAAAAATTCATGATTTGAATGACCAAATGTTTTCGGAATTAGATAAATTTAGTATGAGTGAAATCGTATCGGAATGTGTAATCGGAATTTATAAAAATTTTCGCGTTCTGAGATGCGGGCCCGGGGGTCGACTTTTGGGTCGATTTTTATAATATTGTAAAGATTGAGACTTTATTATTCGGAATAGTTCCTTATATGTTTTATATGTATTTTGAAGTTGTTTTAGTTGATTTTGAGCCGTCCGGAGGCCTTCCCGCCCGAGAAGTCTATTTTTGAGTACCGGGTTGTCTTTGAGGTAAGTATCTTGCCTAACCTTGTGTGGGGGAACTACCCCTTAGGATTGAGTCTTCCTTGTTGATTGTAGTCTGAATATGCGAGGTGACAAGTGTGTACTCGGACTTATTTGTAATTAGATTGGCCTTTTAGGATTCGTAGGTTCTTATATTACCTGTGTATGATTTGTAAGTGTTACATTTGAATCCTTGGTTGTGAATTTCATCCCTTCCTATTTTAATTAGCATTACTCATTTTTTTGGATTCCGTCGTTGGCTATTTGACCTTACTTGACTTAACTGATTATTCTATTTTTCTTATCCTCATGCTATACTTTCCTCCTAGCTTGCCTAATTGACTATAATTAGTGCCATCTAGCCTTATAGTTGACTAGCTCTAGTTGGAACATCTATTCGTTGGAGTCAAGCATGCCCGTGAGTCTTAAATTGTGATTTATATAACTATTCCCTTAAGTGCTACTTTGGTCTAATTGTTAGACATTTATGTCATTGGTTATAGCTGTTTCTCATGCCGGGATCATGTGGTTTCTCTTATTATTTCATTGTGATGATGTTGTTTTCCTTGTTGACTCCCAGCCGAGATGTTATGGTTTTTATTATTGTTTATGATGTTAATGATATTGTTTGTATTGTTGACTCCCTTGCAGGGATATTGTGATTTATGGTTCATGTGTAAATCATGCAAGTTATGAAAACACAAATTGCAGTAAGATTACTACTCACAGTACTAGTGCCAAATACCAACTGCTTCACCTCAAGCAACTTGTACAAATTCCTCCAATCAATCTATAATTACATAATATCGATTTCATATTAATTGCCTCATCTAGGCTAAATCCATCACTCATTTAGAATACCCAATCATCGATGTTCATGTTTGAGTGTTAGTTTGTAAATTTATATTTAATCATAGAACTAGTCCATAATTCTATCAATTTCAAACTATTTAGTATAATTTATTCCTCTAAAATTAGACCTATCAGTGCTTAAACCAAACCTTTATAGTCTTATCATCTCCATAGTAATTGTATATATAAGAGAAAAGGTGATATTGAATTCTTTTGTACTACATAAAATTGCATAGATTCGGTGAAATAATACAACAGATGAGAAGAAGAAGGTTAACCTCTTGAGTCGAAGGAGAACTTTAATACTTTCAATATCAAGCTCCAATTCTTCTTAAAGCCTTTGTCCAAAACTTTGTTCTTCTTCCTCTCTTTTCTTCTTTTCTCTTTCTTCCGTTCTCCGTTTCTGTTTTTTTTCTCTCGTTTTCTTGAAGCGGCCATTTTTCCCTTGCCCTTTTTATTTTTTATTTTTAAATTTGGTAGATTTTTCTAGCCCTTGTGACTTATGTCACCTTAATGGGCTAAGCCCACTTCTATCCTTCTTTTTTTTTGGGTTTCTTTTATTTAGTTTCATTGTTTGTTAGAAACACCCTATATCACCGATGGATATAGGGTATTACAGGATGGATCTTCCCCACTGTCTGGATTTGGCCTTAAGTACTGAGTAGCTGATGGTGAGTTGATGTATATATTCCGGGATGGATCTTCTCTGGGTTATAGGTTAAAATCAGTCATAAGTCATAAGTTGGTCACCCCCAACTTATTGCATTTTAGCTTATAAGCACTTTAGTTTGATCAAGACTTAAACTAGTTTATCCTTAATAATATTTTCTAATTCACAAAATTTTATTCCCAATATAAATTTACTAACTTTTTTTTCATTCCATATTCGTTGTTCATCTTTTTTTTTTACAAAAAAACTTTTTAATTTATAATATTTTGCAAACTTTTTAAGGATATTTTAGTCATTTTAATAAAAGAACAACTTATTAGCATTTTTCTACCAAACACATCAACTACTTATTATCAGTTCCAGCACGTCTATCCAAACATGTAAATGTTTATGTAAGAAATCAGTTTCATCACTTAAAAATATTTTTCAGTACTTCACGCTTATCATCTATTTACAATTAGCTAATCCAAGCGGGCTCTTAGTTCTAACCCTATCAAAAATTAATCTTTCAGAAACTATTGGCGAATTAAACCAGAAATTCTAACGAGTGAATTGAAACAAAGAAGATGCCAGAAACTTTCACTGCAAGTGAATATACTTGCTTCCAAGGGGCTTTTAATAACTTATGGATATATATAACAAAAAAAAAAAAAAACCTTTCGTCTATCACAATTTAATTTTTGGATGAAAAAAATTCAGTAAAATCCTCTGTAACATACTTAGCTACGTCACCGCAAAGAAACATGGGTACAAATTAGGTCATATTAGTTGGGTGTGAATGAAAGAAAAATAATTTACTTATAAGGAGTTGGATACTTTTAATAGTGTAAGCTCTTTTAAGAAAATTAAACTGTACGAACTTGATCCAAAGCAGACAATATCAGATACTCTCTCCTAGAACCAAAAAGGAAAGTAAATGTGACCACGGTATATTGAATCTGGGAGAAGATTAAGATAATATAAGCTTTAAGTACACTGTGAGGCTCCAATATTCAACTGAAATAGGAATAAGGATAATATAACTTAGCCTTATTTTGGATTAATGCCCAAGGAAATAAAATTGTGAGGCTCCAAATAAAATAATAACTTAATAATTATGTAAGTGTACCCTAAATGGAAATATGAAAACACCCCAACTGGTTGTGCCAACAAATTATCATAATTGACCCTACCCAAAATAGAAGTACTTCGGTCACTTTCGAAATGAAACTCCGATCTTCTTTCCAAAGCTTTCCATGGCCCCAGACAATCCAGCAGACTACGACACACAGGACCCACTTATAATAAAAAGATGACAAAAAAGAATTATTAGTTGGTTACTCCTTGTTATATCCTTCATAATTAAGTATGCAGCCGCGATTTATTTTTTACTTAATATTATGGAATTTATAGAATGTCAATCTTACCGCATCTGGTACAATAACAACGACCCAATAAAATTTTACTAATAGGGTTTGGGGAGAGAAGTGTGTACGCAAACCTAGATCTTATCCCTACCCCGAAGGAGTAGAGAAAGTATTTCCGAAAGAACCTCGGCTCAAGAAAATAAAAAGAAACAATATCAGTACCACCACAGAAATCATATATAGAAAAAATAGCAACAACATGAGGACCTGAAGATAGATACGAAGCAAAAGCGATAGCCAGTAAATAGACCCCAGAAACGAAAGAGTAGTAAGACATAACATTGAGACTAGCTATGTCAGACAAAAGCCCTACCAGACTAGTCTCACAAAGGTACGAAGTAGGGCAACATTCAACTACCTCCTAAACTACAACCCTAATACACGACCTCCATAGCTTCCTAATAAGGGTCATGTCCATAAAAATCTGAAGCCTTGCTATGTATGCCTGATCATCTCTCCCCAATACTTCTTAGGCCTCCCTCTATCTCTTTTTCGTGCCCTCAAGAGCCAGTCGCTCACACTCCTTATCGGAGCATCTGTGCTTCTCCTCTGTACATGCCCGAATCATCTGTGTTTCGCTTCCCGCATCTTGTCATCAATGGGAGCCACGCACACCTTCTCCCGAATATCATTATTCTTAATTTTATCCATCCTAGTGTACCCGCACATCCATCTCAATGTCCTCTTACCGATATGATATTAGTATTTAAAATTGATGGGACTCATTGTGACATCGAAATATTACTTGGTCTACTCTTGTGAAGTAATGATGATGAAATGATTTAATGTACTTTCTATATTTTTGCGTCATCATATTATTTTAATAATTTATAAATTAAAAATTTAAAGATTTATAGAGTTTATGCCCATGTCACGCGGCTTACGTTACGACCCGTATTAAGTAACGTCCTGCCTCACGCGCCTTTAAAATATTGATAGGGATAGATGAGTAGGCTGAAGTGGTTAGATTTTTTTTTCATTGTCATTTAATTTGTCTCTATCTATACTTCTTTAATTATCTGCCCTCTCAATTATTTGATACTGTCACGACCGCAAATCTCAACCGGCCGTGATGGCGCCTATCGTTGAACTAGGCTAGCTAATATATCGCATGATCACAGTTTAAGGTCATCATAATACATAACTACTGAATAAAGAAGGTAATCATAATAAAATACTGCAATCCCCCCAACCCGGAGCCAACGTGTCATGAACATATAGTGAAATAATTCAAAATAAACTATCATGATAAAAAACTCCGAATCAAAGCTAAAATACACGGGAAGGGAAAACAGAGATGCTGCGGTTGCTGGACAGCTACCTCTATATTCCGCAATCTGCCTCCGCTGCGGACAATAAGGGCTAATGCTCGAGGTCTGCTCATGAATCTGCACACAGAGGTGCAGGGAATAATGTGAGTACACCAACTCAATAGTAATAAAAATAAATCAGGTCTGAGCAGCAGGAACATATAAAATCAATGCCATCAAATCACAGGAGGCACAACCTTACTTTCAAATAGTATAACATAGATGTATGAAATCGTCATGCCTTAAGAATCAACTTCCAAAAAAAAAAACCCTTTAAAATATATATTTTTAAACAACTTCAACCGAAAGTTCTAGTATAAAAATGAGATGAGTCATATAGAGGCACCTCGGGCAAAACATATTTCATAAGCTCAGAGTGAAAGTAGTAGAATCATCAGTAGCCCCTTGGGCAAAAACATGTATCATAATCAATTGCCAAAAGGAAGGTAGATTCATGAAATAAGATCAAAACCAAGTGTAGTATACCAATCCTTGTGATGAAAATTGCGTCAAAGTTCGCCTCAATCCGAGTCCCACATCTCAAAATATGACGAAAGAACCAAAACCCTCGATTTATAGTTTCAGCCCAGCAGTTTCCGCATTTGCAGACAAATGAGCTGCTTCTGCTACAAGACTTCCGCTCCTACGCCAAATACCGCTTCTGCGCCACAAGCCATCGCTTCAACGTGGCCGCAGATGCGCCCCTTACTTCCGCTTATGCGGTGTGCCTCACCAGCTCAAACCTCTCTTCTGGGACTCCTCTGTCGCTTCTGCTACGATTGCACATGCATAAACTAGATGCATGTGCTATCACACCAGATCTGCTACCAGTAAACTTTTCAAAAAATAATCCAAACAAAACCGAACCTCGTCCAAAACTTTCTCGAGCCCCTCGGAACCTCGTCCGAACATAACAACAAGTCCCAAACATAATACAAACCTACTAGAGACCTTAAGTAACAAATAACAACACCAAAATAATGAATCGCACCTCAACTCAAACTTAATGACTTTTGAACATTTCAACTTCTATATTTCGTGTTGAAACATAGAAAATCAACTCGGAAAGCCTCGAAATTTTGCACACAAGTCCTAAATGACATAATGAAGCAATTCAATTCCCGAAACCACAATCCGAATTCGATATCCACAAAGTCAACTTCTAGTTAAACTTATGAACTTTCCAAACCTTCGAATTTCCAACTTTTGCCAATTTATGCCGAAACCTTCTAGAAACACCCAAATGCAAATCTGGGCATACACCCAAGTCTAAAATTACCATCCGGACCTAAGGGACCCATCAAACCTCCATTCCAAGGTAAAATTCATGAAAGTCAAACTTGGTTAACTCTTCCAACTTAAAGCTTCAACAATGAAATTCATTCTTCCCAAATCGATTCCGAATAACCTGAAAACCAAAACCGACGATTCACACAAGTCATAATACATCATACAGAGATACTCATACCATCAAATTATCGAGTGAAGTGAGAATTCTTAAAACGACCGGTCGGGTCGTTACATCCTCCCTCACTTAAGCATACGTTCGTCTTCGAACGTGCTAAGAGTATTTTTTAAGCCGTCAAATCACTATGTAACCTTGCCATGCATATATCCAGGGGTGATGTCACGTCACCCTATTTCATATAGGCCCGACAACACAACATTAATAAAGATCATTACTTCAACCTTATCCCGTAAACCACAGAATCCAATTTCCAACATCCGGAATATCCTATAAGACCCGAACCTCGCATCTACACATTGTATAAGTATGAACAAGTTATATCAAGCCATAACTAGAACCCAAGAGTTGATCACATGACATACCACACAATTCACATACTCATAGCAAAATTTTCGATTACAGTAGCCGTTCAAAACAACACAATACCGTTAATAAGCCTCATATCAAACAAAACCTTATTCTAAAACCTTCGTACACTAGCGATAATGAAAGAAACACGCAAAAACTCACAGCCATTTATCAGATCAACAACTCATGGAACTATCCCTCCTTCGACAAGAACTATAGCCAATTTCTAAGCTGGATTCTAATATCATCCTTCCAAGTATACTGGAATCATATCCAATAGCAGCCATTCTAGGTCTGACGACCTCATCTTGTCAAATATAGCTACTTAGCTGACATTCCACTCAATACTACCTAGAGTCAGAAATTGTGCAATCCGTGCACCAATACACAACAATTCAAATGTACTCAAACATGGAAAATGACTCAAACGAGAGAACCGTCCCTCAAGATCAAGAAGTACCACCACAACGCAATGCTAAAATCTCATCACACACTGTAGAACCATAACACACGAATCTAACACAAAGGATCATATCTCAACATAACTCTGCCGCAATGCGCGGTCCCATCCAAACACTGGCCCTTATGAGATACCTCGGGCCACCATGCTTAAAATCAATAACCACGGCGCAACTCGACATCAAGTACCCAAGGTGCATGACCATAACCATTGAGAAGCAAAATACACAAACCCAAAAGAACATAACCAATGCGCATGCAATCACGCATCACCTAAATACCCATCTCGCTTAAATTACGTCATAAGGCCCCAATAGAACCGCACCATGTGTGCATATAACCAACGAATCACAATCCATCGTAGCATAGAAGAGTAGCTCACAGAACATATCAGAATATGAATAAGCTCAACATCAACCGAACGTAACATCCCTCAACAATAGTAGTACGGAGTCGACCAATCCCACCCGGTGCAGAACACACATCCTTATTGAGCCTAGCAATGGACCCCAAATCACCTCTGGTCACCCACAATAGATAATTAACCCTCCAAAAGTTCACAATGACTGAATCATAACACATTCTATCATCTAGCTAGCTTTGGCCACATCTTTATAGTCCACAACCACGAAATAATCTACTTCTAAAAATTCTCGGTCTCCAAATCCATAAGACACACGAATCACCATATCTGATCCCAGCTACACTTCCCGAATGTCTAACACATCTCTCATACACGATCATCCCACGAGTAATACCTCTATAATTCTTCTGTGACATATAGAAAACTCTGAATATCAATAGTCAACCAACCAGGCGAGTACCCGAATACCAATGAAGCATCCGTAAGTCAAAAAGTGCACCATCTGAAATGTGCACGCTTCTGTAGAAATACCAAGTATTAATAACATTCATCTAGTAATCTGAAACTGTCTATGTTGTATAAGAATTCATGACCTTCTCTTCATAATTGAACCTTGGACTTTCACATGTAAATGTCAATCCCACACAACATGCCGCATCTATCATATCATCACAAGAAAAGAACGAGAATCTCATAATCAACTCTGAGTCACAAGCAAACTACATTCTCAATTAGCCAGGAACCTTCCATTTAATCTCATCCGATGGAAAATCACAATACACAACATGTTCCTCACGCTTGTAGGAAATATCCACCTCGAACCGTGATATAAATCATCGAGAACTCTTGGGAAATCCATTCGCACATAACTGAACCATCGGAACTGAATCTGTCTAACTCCACCACCCACTGGGGTCGCCAAAACCTAAGAGCGTTGCCACAAAACACCTGTAGAGACTCACCACATCATAAGTACCCAATGAATTGATCATACCTATTGCCGTGTTGATCCAACCTACTACCAAAATTTCCTGTTTCTTCGAGTTCCTTTAGAATTACCCTCAAAGTGACACTTCTCCTTGCCAGAACACCACGATCCTTAACCAAAACTTACCCCATGAGATCCTAGAATAAAATCACACAGCCCTAAAGCCCATAAGCCGTTGAGTTCTCTCTTAAGCACCCCAAAGCACTACAACTGATACACCCACTCTGAAGAGACCTTATGTGAACCCAAAATCATTTCCTTCACCTTTTTGACACTAAAGTGTAAAATCACAGTGATATAGAAATGCCACATATCTCAACACCATCCAATGCAAATCTCAGATTCTAGCCATAGACCAATCAAAAATTCACAATTGCTACATATTAAAATTCAATCCATCAGAACAATTCTCAAAATTCATCCACTTTCAAATCTCAATTGCCCTTCCCCAAACATGCCAAGTAACTTGTGCCCCATTAGTACGAAGACACCCAAGGAAGTAACCCCTCCTTAACGTAACCCAACAAATTCCTACTCCATTCACAGTAATTCTTCACAAATAACCACTCAATCATTCCATGATTCCCATATACCTATAGAGTGTAATACAACCCTTTTCCAAAAATTCCCTTACTCGAGTAATCCTCAATCTCAACCTCTACAAGTCATAACTGATTCACAAGTATACCTCAAACTGAAACCAATACAACACATAACCATGCAATCAACTCGTCGATGGCAGACTCCCCTACTTGGCTCAAATCCATGGAATAAAACATTTGATAACTTATAATAAGCATACTCCATGACTGCCATAATACCACAATGAGATTCAACTAAATCCTTCATAAGCTCATGTAACACAAACCATCTAATACCTCAAATCATATGGAAATCTCGCATTGACCCTTGTGATGGTAAGTTCAACTAGTACAACCGATCCAAACTCAAATTACACAAATATAACC
Organism: Nicotiana paniculata; assembly: GCA_005239505.1. NCBI lineage: Eukaryota > Viridiplantae > Streptophyta > Magnoliopsida > Solanales > Solanaceae > Nicotiana > Nicotiana paniculata. The sequence goes on along the minus strand of ML315984.1, from coordinate 44,237 downwards.
CACTGGTAGAAAAGAAAGCCTCCACACAACATCATAAATCACACATCTGTAGATTACCTCGCAAGTTATAACACAACTACTTAGCCTTAAATTGGCATTTCTTTATATATTTTCACAGCCACTAGTACTACGCAATCACTTATTCTTCTTGAGTTTGAACCCACAATTAGAAAATAGTGAAAAATTCTTCCAATACACTCATAACTCGAGATTATACGTCATATCAAGACATAAATCAAGCACCCAATAGTCCTTTTTACATCTCAAGCAAACACTTCTCGTCACATTCAAACCATCTGCACACATCTCGCAGTTACATCATACTCATCACGTAGCTATCCAGCCACTTATCGAGCCACGAATTCCACCCGTAGGGACACTATCGGACATATAAGTCCATAAATACGTGCTCACACAACTAAAATCCTTATGCTCAAGCTATAGTGAAAACCCGACCTCAAGTCCTCCAAATAGCCCATCATCAGCACATAGAACACGTCTCACACCTCGTCCATGGAATCACAAGTTGTCGATGCACAACTGATACCGAGCGCTCACATACGCATACGAACGCATGGAAGGAATATAAAGAGTTACGCTTCAAGCAGAATCAATGTCGCACGATAAAGAAAGACAGATGGGAAGTTTATCCTAAATGCCATGTAGCCTCTCGAAGATAGGTATGGACGTCATCATACCAATCTGCAAGACTCTACTAGACACTTGCTCATGAGTTAGAGAAAGTATCAACCTAGAGCTCTGATACCAACTTGTCACGACAAAAAATCCAACTAGTCGTGATGGTGCCTAACCAAACCCGCTAGGTACGCCAACTAATAATTATCCAAATCCAATAATATTTAATCGATAATTAAGTAAAAAAATTATCTGAGTCTAATATATTTCTCAAGGAATGGTAGCAGCCAACATCTACACGCAAGAAACATTAGCAGTCACAACAACATTAGCAGTCAACATCTACACGCAAGGTGCAGAAGTGTAGTATGAGTGCAACCGAACCCATTTACTCAAGAAGTAACAAAGCTAATCTTAGGTTAAAAGTAGTGACGAGTAGGAACAAAGGTCGGGTCCAACACCAAAAGCCAACAGTAGTTCATAACAACATAAAGCATGTACTAAAATAAGTAACTCAGAGATAAAAAAGCTAAGCTAATTCATAGTTCTCGAAAATAGTTCCGCATTTCAAGTATATTAGTGAAAACCCAAGTCTTTTATCGAAATTTCCAAAAAACATGAGTAAGTTTGTGTAACGACCCAGCCAGTCGTTTTAAGAATTAGCACCCTGATCCCCTATTAATTGCTTCTCCCATGTCTATTTATGTTATTGGAATTTGTCGGAGCGTTGAGTGATGAAATTCAGGGTGATTTTGGACACATAGTCCATAAATGTGGAATTTAGCTTTAGAAATCTGTGTAACTAGAGCTGTGTGAAGACGGATCTAGAATGCAATTCGGTCGACTGTGCTAGCACCGTTGGGTGATTTCGAGGTTAGGAGCGTGTTCGGAATGTCTTTTCGAGATCGGTTGTGGATTTCGGCCTGAATTGGCGAAAGTTAGAATTTCGGCGATTTTCGCCGATAGGTGAGATTTTGATGTCGGACTCAGAATGGATTTAAGAAAGTGACAGCAGGTCCGTAATGTTATTTGTGACCTGTGTACAAAATTTGAGGTCATTCGGATGAGTTTAGATGTGTTTCAGCATCGGATGTGAATTCTTGAAATTTCCTAAGTTCTTAGGCTTGAATCTATGCATAATTGATGATTTTGATCTTATGAGATGTGTTTTTAAGGCTCGAACAAGTTTGAACAAGGTACTAGGCCCAATTTCTAGGTTTGGTTGAGGCCCGGGGGCCTCAGGGTGGTTTCGGATGCCCAACGGGTAAGTTTGAGAAGTTGAGAAACAACTGAACCATTTTGGTTCTGGTGTCTCGCACCTGCGATGGTCTGCAGGTGCAGACACGTAGGTGCAAAGGGAGTGCTGCAGGTGCAACCCCAGACCTTTAAATGAATTTCCGCACCTGCGATGGTATTTTCACCGGTGCAGGCACGCAGGTGCGAAAGGGGTGCCGCAGGTGCGACCTCATGCCACTTAATGAATTTCCACACCTGTGATTGTGTTTCTGCATGTGCGATCCCAGTTTCGCAGGTGCAAAATATCTTGGCAGTTTATAGCAACAATTTGAGGGTTTGAAATTCATAAGTCCAAAATCGATTTTGAGCTCGGAACTTGGCGATTTTCAGTGGGATTTGAAGAGGAGAATCATAGGTAACGTTTTATAAACTTAATCCCTTTGTATATCGATAATCTCTATCATTTTCCTCAATCTAATCAATGAAATTGGATGAAATTTCCCCAAGTAGAAATCTGAGGATTTAGGGAGATTTAGACGTCGAATTTTGTTGATTCTTGTTCGAGTGGGTTCATGAGCGAATGGGTGTTCGGGAAATATAAATTTTACCCGATTCCGAGACGTGAGCCCGGGGGACTTTTTGGGCGAATTTCCTCATTTCGCGTATTAGCTTATAAATAATTAGCTATTTTCTTCCCTTTAAGTGATATTTACACCATGCAATTGATTTGAATAGATTTGGGCCACCCTGAGTCAGATACTCGTGGCAAGAGCATGGTATTGAGTTGATTAGCGTAGTCAAGGTAAGTGGCTTGCCTAATTCTGTGTTGGAACTTTCCCTTAGGTATTTTTATACTGATTTTTGTTACGTGGGCGCCGTGTACGTGAGGTGACGAGTGCGTACATGGGTTATTGTTGCTAAAATCCTATTTTATTCCCATGAAATCGCTCATTTTCATTCATATATTACTGTTTCCTATCTTAATTGAGTAGATAGCTTAGGAGTAATCATGCCTACCTGTTCTGACTTGTTTTCCTCTTATTTGCTACTAGTCAGATCATGCTTAGGTAGCTTTACTCTATTATTGCATGTTGTTTTTCCTGGACTGTTTAATTAAGCCATAATTGACATACTTCTGCTTTGCATATTTAAATTGGGACTAAGGACCGAGATCCGGGAGCTTTCCCCTTTGTACTGTATTTCATATTTAAATTTTTACTATGGACCGAGATCCGGGAGCTTTCCCCCCTGTACTGAAATGCAAATTTAAATTGGGACTATGGACAGAGATCCGAGAGCTTTCCCATTAAATTGGCACTACGGACTGAGATCCGAGAGCTTTCCCTGTGTATTGTATTGCATATTTACTATTGAGATATATGATGTGGTGAGCCGAGGGCTCTCTTTCTATTAATAAATCTTTCCGTTTTCGTGAATCCTATTTATCATTGCTTATCTATATTTCACTATTTTAAATTATATATTGACTTATTTTACAAACTCAGTAGGGCCTAACCTGACCTCGTCACTACTTGACTGGGGTTAGTCTTGGCACTTATGGAGTACTGAATGTGGAGTACTTACGCCCTTTCCTGTGCATGTTTTCCCTATGTGCAGATTCAGGTACCAACACCCAGTATCGTGGCTAGGAGTCGTTCTAGCAGCAACCAGGAGACCGCGAGGTAATTCTGCCGCGTCCGCAGAATCCCACGAGTCCCCTTCTACTCTAGTAAAGGCATAGAAGCTTTGTGTATTTTTCCACTGTTTCAGTGTATAGAGATACATTTAGTACAGAGCTTGTGACTATGGTGACATTTCGAGTTTTGGGAAGTGAAAATGTATATCTTGAGCAGCTACGTTATATCTTCTTGAGTTCTTTTCTATCTTTATTTTATTGATTCTACCATTTTCCGCAAATTTTAGGCTTACCTAGTCATAGAGACTAGGTGTCGTCACGATACCTTTCAGAGGGTAAATTGGGTCGTGACAAGTTGGTATCAGAGCGTCTAGGTTCATAGGAGTGAGAAGTCACAAGCCGATTTATTAGAGTCTCGCGGATCACTGCGGAGACATCTGTGTCTATCTTCAAGAGGTGATGTAACTGTTAAGAACAATCAAATTAAACTCTATTCTATTATTGCTTGCAGATGGTTCGTACCCATACCGGACGTACTGATGACCAAGCACCTGATCCCGCAGTTAGAGGCAGGGGCCGGTGCAGGGGACGAGCAAGTGGTGCAGCCCGAGCACCCGCTAGAGCAGAGGCGGAGGAGCCCCAAACAACTATAGTTGGAGGGGCACAGGAGGTCCCTAATGTTACTCCAGACCTCTAGGAGACATTGGCTCAGTTCTTGAGTGCCTTCAGTACTCTGTCTCAGGCGGGTCTACTCCCGATAGCTCCATCTACATCACAGGCCGGAGGAGGGACACAGACTCTCGCGGCCAATACTCCTGAGCAGAGAGTTCATATTGGGCAGGTTCCAGAGTTTATTCCTATGCCCCCAGCAGCTCCAGCTCAGCATGAGACTAGGATAGCTTATCCCGAGGCAGAGAATCTCCGACTTGAGAGGTACAAAATGTACCACCCACCTGAGTTCAGCGGACTAGCTTCGCATGACGCCCTGGGTTTTCTTGAGGGGTGTCATCACATTCTCTGCACTATGGGTATTGTGAAGACGAGTGGGGTTTATTTCACTACTTTCCAGCTGAGGGGAGCAACTTGTTAGTGGTGGCGTGCTTTTGATCTTAGTAGCCTTGACGAGGCAGCTTTACTTACTTAGGCTCACTTTTCCTAGATGTTCTTACTTGAGTTTGTCCCTCAGAGCTTTAGGGATGCTTTGCGTGCGGAGTTTGAGCAGCTACGCCAGGGTTCCATGACTGTGTCAGAGTATGAAGTATGTTTCAGTGATTTGGCTCGCCATGCACTAGTTTTGGTTGTCACTGTCAGAGAGAGGGTTCGGCGCTTTATTGAGGGACTACACCCCAGTATTCAGACCAGCATGTCCAAGGAGAGACCGATATTACTTACCAGCAGACCATGAGTATTGCCTAGAGGATTGAGACTATGTTAGCCCGGGACAGGAAGGAGAGAGAGGTCAAGAGGTCTCGAGAGACTGGTCATTTTTCAGGAGCCCGTGCACCAGCAACACGCTATGGTAGGGGTTTTGTGAGTCACCCTGTTCATTCATCTCTCCCACCAACCAGTGGTATTCCAGCTCCTCCTACAGGATCCTTATTATGCACCACCAGTATCTCAGGTGCCTCCTGCTCGAGGTGTTATCACTAGCCAACCTAGCAGGACAGTTCAGAGTCAGCAACGGCCGCCACGTCCTCCGAGGGGGTTGCTTTGAGTGTGGTGAACCTCATCATATGATCAAAGATTTCCCCAGAGCGAGGAGGGGCGCACCACCTCAGACTTATCAGGGTGCACCCCCTTAGGATTATCAGGCCCCACGTCTTCCACCAGGTTCTCCAGTTATTCTTCCAGCTCCAGCTGCTACCCCACCACCTCAGGCAGCTCGAGGTGGAGGTCGGGGAGGCGAGGCTAGGTACTATGCTCTTCCGGCTAGGTCAGAGGCCATTGCTTCAGATTCAGTCATTACAGATATTGTTCCCATTTTTTATAGGGATACATCAGTATTATTTGACCCAGGCTCTACATATTCATATATGTCTTCCTATTTTGCTTCACATCTGGGGATAGCCCGAGATTCTTTGAGTTCCCCTATTTATGTTTCTAATCTGGTGGGAGATTCTCTTGTTGTGGACCGCGTATATCGGTCATGTTTGATTGTTATAAGTGGTTTTGAGACCAGAGCTGATTTACTACTACTCAGTATGGTAGATTTCAATGTTATATTGGGTATAGATTGGCTGTCTCCCTATGCTATTATTGATTGTCACGCCAAGACCATGACACTGGCTATGGCAGGATTTCCTAGGTTAGAGTGGAGAGGTTCCTTGGAGTATACTCCCCGCCGAGTCAGTTCTTTTCTTAAGGCTCAGCGGATGGTTGAAAAGAGGTGTGATGCATATTTGGCTTATGTGAAAGACGTTAGTAATGAGACCCCTACAGTTGAGTCAGTTCCAATTGTCAGGAACTATTATGATGTATTTCCAGCTGATCTTTCGGGTATGCCACCTGATAGAGACATTGATTTCGACATTGACTTGTTGCCAGGCACTCAACCCATTTCTATTCCTCCTTATTGCATGGCTCCTCCTGATTTGAAGGAGTTAAAGGAGCATTTACAGGAGTTTCTTGAGAAGGGATTCATCAGGCCCAGTGTATCACATTGGGGCGCTCCGGTATTATTTATGAAGAAAAAGGATGGCTCGATGCATATGTGTATTGACTACCAGCAGTTGAATAAGGTGACAGTGAAGAACAAGTACCTATTGCCTCGCATTGATGATATATTTGACCAGTTACAGGGTGCTAGGGTGTTCTCCAAGATTGATCCATGTTCTGGTTATCATCAGTTGAATATTCGGGAATTGGATATCCCGAAGACTGCCTTCAGGACAAGGTATGGCCACTATGAGTTCCTTGTTATGTCATTTGGGCTGACCAATGGCCCAGCAGCCTTCATGCACCTGATGCACATCATATTTCAGAATTATCTTGATACTTTCGTCATTGTGTTCATTGATGACATTCTGGTATATTCTAGGTCCTAGGAGGACCATGAGCAACACTTGAGGACCGTGCTTCAAACATTAAGGGAGAAGAAGTTGTATGCCAAGTTTTCTAAGTGTGAATTTTGGCTTGATTTTGTGGCATTCCTAGGCAACATGGTGTCTTTGGATGAGATCAAGGTAGATCCGAAGAAGGTGGAGGCGGTATAGAGTTGGCCCAAACCATCATCAGCTAATGAGATCCGTAGTTTCCTCGGTGTTGTTGGGTATTATCGCCGTTTTGTGGAGGGATTTTCATCCATTTCAGTGCCTATGACCAGACTGACCCGGAATGGTACATCTTCTATATGGACTGAGGAGTCTGAGGAGACCTTCCAGAAGCTTAAGACAACCCTGACTACAGCTCCTGTGTTGGTTTTGCCTACCAGTTCCGGGTCATATACGGTTTATTATGATGCTTCGAGGATTACATTGGGAGCGGTGTTGATGCATGATGGCAGGCTGATTTCCTACGCGTCCAGACAGTTGAAAGTCCATGAGAAAAACTACCCTGTTCATGATCTCGAGTTTGCAGCGGTTATACACGCCCTGAAGATATGGCTTCATTATTTATATGGTGTTACTTGTGAGATATTCACGGATCACCGGAGTTTGCAGCACATATTCAGGCAGATCTAAATTTTCACCAGCATAGGTAGTTTGAGTTGCTAAAGGACTATGACATCACTATATTATACCACCCGGGAAAGGCCAATGTGGTGGCTGACGCCTTAAGTCACCGGGCGAAGAGCATAGGCAGTTTGGCATACCTTCATGCGGTTGAGAGGCCTCTATCCTTAGATGTTCAGTCCTTAGCCAGTCAGTTAATAAGATTGGATCTTTCTGAGCCTAGCCGGGTATTAGCTTGTGTGGTTGCTCGATCTTCCCTTCATGACCGTATTAGAGAGCACCAGTATGATTATCCCTCCCTTTTGGTTATTCTGGATAGAGTCCGGCGGGGTGATGCCGGGGATGTGACTATAGGAGATGACGGGTTGATGAGGATGCAGAGTCGTATATATGTGCCCAACGTGGATGGGCTTCGGGAGTTGATTCTTGAGGAGGCCCATAGTTTGCAGTATTCCATCTATCTGGGTATCACGAAGATGTACCAGGATATGAGACATCACTATTGGTGGCAAATACTGAAGAAGGATATAGTGGAGTTTGTAGCCAAATGTCTCAACTGTCAGCAAGTCAAATGTAAGCATCAGAGTCCGGGAGGGTTAGTTCAGCAGATTGAGCTTCCAGAGTGGAAGTGGGAGCGTATCACCATGGACTTTGTGGTCGGACTTCCTCGGACTTTGAGGAAGCATGGTGCTATTTGGTGATTGTGGATCGGCTGACCAAATTGGCCCATTTCATTCCAGTGCTGACTACATATTCATCGGAGAGGTTGGCTGAGATTTATAGCAGAGAGATTGTTCGCCTCCATGGTATTCTAGTATCTATCATTTCAGACAGAGGTACACAGTTCTCTTCACGGTTCTGGAGAGCCGTTCAGCAGGAGTTAGGCACCAGGGTAGAGTTGAGTATAACTTTTCACCCTCAGACGGACTGGCAGTCCGAGAGCCAGATTCAAATTCTCGAGGATATGCTCCATGCCTGTGTAATGGATTTTGGAGGTTCATGGGATCGATACTTGCCTCTTGGAGAGTTTGCTTATAAAAACAACTACCAATACAACATTCAGATTACGCCGTATGAGGCCTTGTATGGTAGGCGGCGCAAGTCTCCCGTGGGATGGTTTTAGCATGACGAGGCCCGATTGTTAGGTACAGACATGGTTCAGGATGCCCTGGACAAGGTGAAGGTGATTCAGGAGAGACTTCGCACAACTCAGTCCAGGAAGAAGACCTATGCGAACTGGAAGGTTCGTGACTTGGAATTTATGGCTGGTGATCGGGTTTTGCTTTGAGTATCTCTTATGAAGGGCGTCATGAGGTTCGGGAAGAAAGGGAAGATGAGTCCGAGATTTATTGGCCCTATTGAGGTGTTGCGATGTGGGGAGGTTGCTTATGAGCTAGCCCTACCACCCCCAGCCTAGTAGGGGTTCATCCGGTGTTCTATGTCTCCATGATCCGTAAGTATCACGGTGACCTGACTCATGTCTTGGATTTCAGCTCAGTCCAATTGGACAAGGATCTATCATATGTTGAGGAGCATGTGGCTATATTAGACAGGCAGGTCAGAAAGCTTAGGTCAAAGGATATTGCGTCAGTAAAGGTTCAGTGGAGGGGTCAGCCAGTCGACGAGGCGACTTGGGAGACCGAGCAGGATATGCGGAGTCAGTACCCTCATTTTTTTCTAGCTTCAGGTATGTTTCTATGCTCGTTCGAGGACGAACGATTTTCTTAATAAAGGGAGGATGTAACGACCCGGCCGATCATTTTAAGAATTAGCGCCCCGATCCCCTATTAACCGCTTCTCCCATGTCTATTTATGTTAGTGTAACTTGTCAGAGGTTTGAGTGATGAACTCCGGGGTGATTTTGGAAACATAGTCCATAAATATGGAATTTAGCTTTAGAAATCTGGCCGTAGCTAGAGTTGTGTGAAGACCGATCCGGAATGCAATTATGTCGACTCTGTTAGCTTCGTTGGGTGATTTCGAGGTTAGGAGCGTGTTCGGAATGTGTTTTCGAGGTCGGTTGTGGATTTAGGCTTGAATTGGCGAAAGTTAGAATTTCGGCAATGTCGGCCGATAGGTGAGATTTTGATATTGGACTCGGAATGGATTTTCGAAAGTGACATCAGGTCCGCAATGTCATTTATGATCTGTGTGCAAAATTTGAGGTCATTCGGATGAGTTTAGACGTGTTTCGGCATCAGATGTGAATTCTAGAAATTTCCTAAGTTCTTAGGCTTAAATCTATGCATAATTGATGATTTTGTTGTTATGAGATGTGTTTTTAAGGCTCGACCAAGTTTGAACAAGGGACTAGGGTCAGTTGGAAGGTTTGTTTGAGGTCCCCGGGGCCTCGAGGTTGTTTCGGATTCCCAACGGGGAGTGTGAGAAGTTGAGAAACAGCTGAACCATTCTGGTTCTGGTGTCTCACACCTGCAATGGTATTTCTGCATGTGTTGACACGCAGGTAAGAAGGGGGTGCCTCAGGTGTGACCCCAGGCCATTAAATGATTTCCACACCTGCGATAGTATTTTGCTGGTGCGGGCACGCAGGTGCGAAAGGGGTGCCGCAGGTGTGACCTCATGCCACTTAATGAATTTCCGCACCCGCGATTGGGTTTCTGCAGGATCCCAGTGCCGCAGGTGCGACCTCATGCCACTTAATGAATTTCCGCACTTGCGATTGGGTTTCTGCAGGATCCCAGTGTGGCAGGTGCGAAACATCAGGGCACTTTACACCAAAAATCCGAGGGTTTGAAATTCATAAGTCCAAAATCGATTTTGAGCTCGAAACATGGATATTTTTGGTGGGATTGTAAGAGGAGAATCATAGGTAATTTTTTCTGGCCTTAATCGCTTTGTATATCGATAATCTCTATCATTTTCCTCAATCTAATCAATGAAATTGGATGACAAAGGGATGAAATTTCCCCAAGTAGAAGTATGAGGATTTCGGGAGATATAGACGTGGGATTTTGTTGATTCTTCTTCGAGTGGGTTCATGAGCGAATGGGTGTTCGGGAAATATAAATTTTACTCGATTCCGAGACGTGGGCCCGGGAGACTTTTTGGGCGAATTTCCTAATTTTGCATATTAGCTTATAAATAATTAGCTATTTTGTTCCCTTGAAGTGATATTTACACCATGCAATCGATTTGAATAGATTTGGACCACCCAGAGTCGGATACTCATGGCAAGAGCGTGGTATTGAGTTGATTAGTGCAGTCAAGGTAAGTGGCTTGCCTAATTCTGTGTTGGGGATATTCCCTTAGGCATTTTTATACTGATTTTTCTTACGTGGACGCCGTGTACGTGAGGTGACTAGTGCGTACATGGGTCATTGTTGCTAAAATCCTATTTTACTCCCATGAAATCGCTCATTTTCATTCATATATTACTGTTTCCTATCGAGTAGATAGCTTAGGAGTAAGCATGCCTACCTGTTCCGACTTGTTATCCTGTTATTTGCTACTAGTCACATCATGCTTAGGTAGCTTTACTCTATTCTTGCCTGTTGTTTTTCCTGGACTATTTGATTAAGCCATAATTGACATACTTCTGCTTTGCATATTTAAATTGGGACTACGGATCGAGATCTGGGAGCTTTCCCCATATACTGTATTTCATGTTTAACTTGGGACTACAGACCGAGATCCGAGAGCTTTCCCCGTTACTGAAATGTAAATTTAAATTGGGACTACGGAAAGAGATCTGGGAGCTTTCCCTCTGTAATGCATATCATATTTAAATTGGGACTACAGACAGAGATCCGAGGGCTTTCCCCGTGTATTGCATTGCACATTTACTATTGAGATATACGTTGTGCTGAGCCGAGGGCTCTCTTTCTGTTATTAAATCTTTCCATTTTCGTTAATCCTATTTATCATTGCTTATCTATATTTCACTGTTTTAAATTGTATATTGACTTATTTTACAAACTCAGTAGGGACTCAACTTGACCTTGTCACGACTTGACTGGGGTTAGGCTTGGCACTTACGGAGTACCGAATGTGGAGTACTCATGCTCTTTCATGCGTATGTTTTCCCTATGTGCAGATCCAGGTACCAACACCCAGTATCGTGGCTAGGAGTCGTTCTAGCAGCAGCCAAGAGACCGCGAGGTTATTCTGCCACGTCCGTAAAATCCCACGAGTCCTCTTCTACTCTAATATAGGCATAGAAGACTTGTGTATTTTCCACTGTTTCATTAGATTGAGCTACATTTAGTACAGAGCTTGTGACTATGGTGTCATTCCGGGCTTTGGGAAGTGAAAATGTATATGCTGAGCAGCTACATTATATCTACTTGAGTTCTTTTCTGTCTTTATTTTATTGATTCTGTCATTTTTGGCAAATTTTAGGCTTACCTAGTCATAGAGTCTAGGTGCCTTCATGATACCATTGTAATTGCTTCATTTTAAAATGGCATGAGGAAGATACATCTCTAGGACTATATGCTTATTTGTGTGAAAAGTCATGGATGACATGATACCGTATAGCATGAGGAAAATGCATCTCTATGCGTGTATGTCAAGTGTGCATGTCAAATGCAATGAAACTCAGTGATAAAAACATATGCATACTCTCAGAGTATCAATTCACTCAGTCATCCCAGTCACTCAGTCCTCACAACCACCCAGTTCTCATAGTCACTCAGTCTTCTCAATCACTCAGCACTTGGTACTCGCACTCAGTAGGTACCGGCGCTCACTGGGGGTGTTTACAGACTCCGAAGAGGCTCCTTCAGCCCAAGCGCTATAATAATCCCGCTCCCATCATAAATCAATAAAACATGCTCCGGTGTGTAAAGCGATCCCATAAACATTCTCACTATCAGGCCCTCAACATCACTCAGTCATCAATATCTCTAGTCTCTCGGGCACTCAATGTCATGAAAAATTAACCCAAAAATAATGATGTGATGTATCAACAAATGGAAACAGCGACTGAGATATGTTATGCATATGAATGCTTATGACTGAGTATGTAAATGCAATGTAAGCATGTAACTCAATAGTATAAATGACCTCAATGGGTCCCAATAGGATAAGCATGTAGCCTAGACATGGTTTCTACCATGGGCCACAACTCAATAGCTCTAATACGTAGAGATTTCATGACTACATATACGATCACGTAACCACACAGTACCAAAGAAACAACAAAGTCACAATTCACACGGTGCACGCCCACACGCTCGTCACCTAGCATGTGCGCCACCTTAACACAAAACACATAACACATAATTTGGGATTTCATACCCTCAACACCAAGTTTAGAAGTGTTACTTACCTCGAAAAAGCAAAATCCAATACCGAGAAAACCAAACAATGCCCCAAATATGCCATCACGCGCATACCGACCTCCGAACTGCTCGAAACTAGCAAAAAGCAACTCAAATATATCAAATAATTCCAAAGGAATCAAACCCAATTGATAAAGCTCGAATCATTAATTAAAAGCCCAAAATCAACCAAAAAGTCCAACCCGAGCCCAAACCTCGGAACTCAATAAAACTTACAAAAATCGACAACCCATTCAGTTACAATTTCAACCATACTAGTTTCAATCAGATTCGACTCCAATTCGATGTTCAAAAATCAAAAAGCCTCTTTATGAAACTTTAGGCTAAAACCCCCCAATTTCCTCTTTAAAATTCATCAACCAATTGCCAAAATGAACGTAGATTCAGGAAATAAGATCAAAACCAAGTTTAGAATACTAACCCCAATTCTTGTGATTAAAATTGCTTCAGAAGTCGCCTAAATCCGAGTCCCACATCTCAAAATATGAATAAAGAAACAAAACTTTGATTTATAGCTTCTACCCAGCAGTTCCGCATTTGCGGACAAATGAGTCGTTTCTGCGGTGTCGCTTCTGTGGCAAGACTTCCGCTCCTACGCCAAATACCGCTTCTGGCCACAGGTCATCATTTCTGCGTGGCTGCAGATGCGCCCCTTACTTTCACTTTTGTAGTCTTCCTCACCAGATCAAACCTACCTTCTCCGACACCTCTATCACTTCTGCGACTATCGCGCTTGCGAAAACCAGCCGCAGGTGGGATCACACTAGATCGACCCACCACCAAACTTTGCGAAAAATGATCCAAATAAATATGATCCTCGTCCTAAACTCACCCGATCCCCTCGGGACCATGTATGAACATATCAACAAGTCCCATAATATAAAACGGACCTACTCGAGGCCTCAAGTCATACATAACAACACCAAAACGACGAATCGCACCTCAATTCGAACTTGGTGAACTTTGAAATTTTCAACTTCCATATCTAGTGCCGAAACATAGCAAATCAACCCAGAATGAACCAAAATTTTGCAAACAAGTCCGAAATGAAATAACGAAGCTATTCCAATTACAGAAACCACAATCCGAATCCGATATCCACAAAGTCAACTTCCGGTCAAACTTATGAACTTTCTAAACCTTCGAATTGCCAACTTCGCCAATTTGTGCTGAAACCTTCTAGAAATACCTAAATGTAAATCCAGGCATACACTCGAGTCCAAAATCACCAGCCGAACCTAACAAAACCATTAAAACTCTATTCCGAGGCCATATTCACATAAGTCATAATGCATCATACGGAGATACTCATGGCCTTAAATTATCGAGCGATGTGCAAATGCTCAAAATGACCGATAGGGTCGTTACATCCCAACATCAAAAGTTTGTTTAAATTGTTCTTGACTTGAACAATTACTTGCTTTGGCGACATATTTTTATCAATGCTCTGCGATTGTACAATCTTATTGGGATGTTGATGGTTCCTCTCCCTCCCATTTTACTATATCAAATAACCTAGACTCTACTACCCTAGATCAATGGCTTCATAAATATGCCATTGTTCTTTCTTGGATAAATGTCACTATCTCTACTGAAGTTCTCCAACAAATCTTTGATCCCACTTCTGAACCCACTGCCAAAGAAACATGGGACTCTATCCATTATTTATTTCTAGATGATGCATCGGCTCGCCAAATTTCAATCAAGATTAAATGCCCAATTTGAAAAAGGAATCTAGGTCTATGTATGCCTATGTTAAAAAATTCAAGCACTTGCGAGACTCTCTCATCGCTCTTGGTGTTTCTCAAACAACTGATCAGTTTGTGCAACATATGTCGATTAACCTTATAGCTGAATATGATCCTTTGGTGGCTAATTTTCTTTCTCAATCACCATTGCCTTCATTTGAGAGAACTAGAGAAGTTTTTCTAGCTCATAACTTGCATCACCTCTCGTAACACTACAAATGATGCACTTAAATCTACTGCTCTAGTCTCTCATCGTGGCCGTGGCTCTTTTAAAGGTTATTGTCGTGGTCGAAATTTTTAATGGCCATGGCTCTCGGCAACAGTTTACTCATCCCCATGATTCTTCCTCTATTCAGCTACAACAACAGTCTTATACTCATGTTTTATCTACTAAATAGAGGATTTCTTCTTCTATAACATAATAACCATGAGTTGCCCCTATTCTAGGCATTTTAGGTGCTGCTCTGGTCTCCGTTCAATGTCAGTTGTAAGGAAAATTAGGTCACACTGATCAGAGTTGTTCTACAAATTCTTTAGCTAGTGCAAATGTTACCGCACTTTCTCATTCTCTTGCTACACTGAAAGTTGATGATACCATCTAGTATCCGGACACTGGTGCTTCCGCTCATATATCTTCTAAATCTGGTATACTTCATTCTCCTTCTCCATACTTTGGTTAGGACAAAATATTCGTTAGCGATGGTTCCTTAATATCCATCAAAGTTGTTGGTGATTCTATCTGTAACACCCTTTTCCGCTACGTCAAACTAAATAATGTTCTTCATGTTCCTTCACTTCGTGCTAATCTTCTTTCTGTGATATAAATTTTTTAAGGATAATCACTGTATCTTTGAATTTCTGACTCTGGCCGTGTAATGCTTGTGCCTTGGGAAAACATCAATAGCTACTATTTCAATTATCGCAATCCTTACCTCATTCTCCTTTTGTTGATTCATAGCTATGTATGGTGCTCCCCTATATCCTCTATGTCGGGTTTTCATTACTACGTAATATTTTTAGATGACTTTTCCCAATATTGTTGGCTTTATCCTCTTAAGAGGAAATCTTATATTTTTCCAACTTTTCAAAAGTTTCATGCCATGGCCAAAAATATATTTGCACATATCAAATACTTCCAATCTGATGGCCGTGGGAAATATGTTAAATCTCACTTTCATCCTTCTTCGATAAACATGGAATACTTCATCATCTTAGTTGTCCCCATACATTGGAACAAAATGGCGTAGTAAATAAAAAATACCGTAGTCTCATAGATACAACACACAACTTGTTATTCTAAACTGGGTCAACTACCTCTTTTTGACTTGAAGCTCTGAATCTCATTGTTTTTTTTTTGTTATTAACATGTTGCATGTACATAAATTTAAATATCAGTCTCCTTTTGAGTGGCTCTATAATAAGTAATCTAATTTTTCTTACCTCCAACATTTGGTTGTCTATGCTACGCCATTCTCATTGTAATTGTTCCACATAAACTTTCTCCTTGTTCAGTTGCATGTGTCTTTTTAGGCTACATGGAAGGCTACAAAGGGTTTTGGTGTTATGATGCTTGCACTAAGAGTGTTGATATATCTCGACATGTTACTTTTCATGAAAATATCTTCCCTTTTAGTAACCGACAATGTCAATGTCATTCACTACCTTCTTTTTAACATGACTCAATATCCCTCTTTCTTAATCCCTCTGTTTTACTTCCAAAATTGGTTAATGCCACTCCATATTTTTCCCTTCAATTCCCTATTGCATCTTTAAGCCTTCCCCTTCTGTTCCTTCTGCAACAGTTGCCAATACTACTTCGGTTACAAATTTTCATCATATGGTTACTAGAGCCAAAAATGGGATCTCTAAATTTAAGCACCTAGTCTCTTTAGTAGCCTTTTCCTCTTCTGATCATAAACCAACTTCTTTTTCCAGGGCTAGAAAGTATTCTCACTGGCGTGATGCAATGAGTGGTGAATATAATGCTCTCATCAAAAATAAAACACGAAATCTAGTTCCACTGTCTCCTCAACAAAATCTTATCGGGTGCAAATGGGTATACCATATTAAGCGTGATGCAAATGGTCAAATATATCGCTATAAAGCATACCTAGTTTCTCAAGGTTTTATACAACAACCAGGCTTGGATTTCCAAGAGACTTTTAGTCGTGTTGTCAAGCCTACCAATATTCGCACTATCCTCAGCCTTGAAACCATGCAGTCCTATCCCATATGCCAACTTGATGTAAAACATTTCTTCCTTCATACTCATATCAATGAAGTTGTTTGTATGAAACAACCCCCAGATTTTGTTGAGAAAGACCACTCCAATCATGTGTGTCATTTGCAAAAGGCATTTTATGGTTTAAAGCAAACACCTAGAGCATGGTTTCATATATTTGCCTCCTTCTTAACCACTCATGGTTTCTTCAGTAGCAGATCCGATAATTCTCTCTTTATCTTTCGCGATGAGAAAGTCCTTATTGTTCTTCTCTTATATGTTGATGGTATTATCTTTGCCGGCAACTCATCATCTCGTCTAAACTTCTTCATTAATTTTTTCTACATCGTGAATTTTCAATGAAAGATCTAGGCTCCTTATATTTCTTCTTAGGCATTGAAGTTCATCGTTCTTCCTCCAGTATCCTTATGTCCCAATCCAAGTATATCTATGATTTTTTGTCAAAAAATGGGTTTCACAACCGTATGCCTGTCTCCACTCCTATTAGACCAAAGCTCAAACCCACTCTTTCTAATAGTAAGTTATTGTCTGATCCTACAAAATATCATCGCCTTGTTACATCCCTTCAATATCTCACTGTCACTCATCCTGATTTCTCATATGCTGTGAGTTGTGAATTTCAATTTATGCATGTTTCGTGTTCCTCTCACCTCCTTGTTGTCAAACGCATTCTTAGATATCTCATGGGTACTTCTTCTCATGGTCTTTTTCTTTAGAAAAACTCTTCTCTTACTCTCACTGCATACTATAATGCTGATTAGGATGGTTTTCTGGATACCCATCGTTTAGTTCCAGGATATTGTTGTTTCCATGGCTCTAATTTAATTACATGGAAAACCAAGAAACAGTCACAATTTCTCATTCTAGTTTTGAATTTGAATATCGAGCTCTTGCCTTGGTTGCCGCTAAGGTTTTGTGGTCATTATTCAAATAATTTGGTATCTCACTTCCTAGTCCTGTTAAAATTAATTGTGATAGCATTAGCACTACCTATATGGTTGCAATCCCTGTAAAACATGCTCGCACTAAACACATAGAGATTGACCTTCATTTTGTCAAAGAAAAAGTTGCAAATGGTGATCTCATTGTTAAGCATATACAAACAGAGAAACAGATAGCTGACATTTTCACTAAAGGATTATCAGTTCTCGGTTTCATACATTATGATCCAATCTTCACATTACACCTCATGCTCAGATTGAGAGGGGATGATATAAAATATTAAGGATTATATTTGATTCTGTATAATGGAAGATTTGATTATTAGAATCTTTTTGTATGATAGGATTAGATATGATTCTGCATATATATATTTGTATAATTAGAGGATTAGATATGAGTTTGTAATGATCCGATAGGTCATCTTATGTTTTGAAACCTAATTATGTGATCTCAAGCCTTCAAAATCATGTTATAGCCTTCCTCAATTTGCGTGCAAAGTTCGGGCGTCTTTCCGGAAAGCTTTTGTGTTAAGAATTGAGAAAATTAAGAAATTTTTTCCTAAAACTTTATTTGAGTTGACTTCGGTCAACCCTTTTAGTAAACGGATCCGGATTCATGTTTTGACGATCCCAGTGGGTCCGTACCATGATTTGGGACTTGGGCGTATGCCCGGAATTGAATTCAGAAGTCCCTAGCCCAAGATATCAGACTTTGTCAAAATTTGAAAGTTGAAGGCTTAATGAATTTTACATGTTTGAACAAAGCTTGAGTTTTTGGATAACTAGTTCGTATTTTGGTTCCGGAACCCGGTATAGGTCCAATACCATATTTATGACTTGTCTGTGAAATTTGATGAAAGACGGAGTTGGTTTGATGTGATCGAACTTCCGGTTGTGAAAATAGAAGTTTCAAAGTTTTTGTGAAAGTTTCATTTGATTTGGTGTTCAATTCGTAGTTGTAGGTATTATTTTAGCGATTTGATCGTGCGAGCAAGTTTGTATGATTTTCTTAGACTTGTGTGCATGTTTTGTTTGGAGCCCTGATGGCTTGGTTGAGCTTTGGATAAGCTACGGAGTGAATTTGGACTTAGAACATTGCTGGTGAGCTTGCGTTTTTATTGAAGGCCTCAGATCTCGCAATTGTGAGATTAAGCTTCACATTTGTGACTACTGTTGAGTTTGCATTTGCGATCTACTCATTGTATTTGCGAAGAGTAGATGGGAAGGCTAGAGTTCACATTTGCGATAGGAGCCGGGAGGAGGATTCTTCGCATTTGCCATCACTGGGTCGCATTTCCGATCATGCCTGAGTTCGCATTTGCGAAGAATGTAGAGGTGTGATGTTTCTCGCATTTGCGATCTTCGTATTTGCGGGCTTGGCATTTGCGGGCTTCGCATTTACTAAGTCCGGGTCGTAAATGCGACATCTGCAACTGAACAAATATGACTTAGACGGGATTTTTAATTCATTTCTCAAATTTCAATAACCTAAGACCTTAGAGGTGATTTTTCCAAGACTTCTTCTTCCCCAAATCGTTTGTAAGTAATTCTAATATATTTCCTTTCAATATTTCACTACTTTTCCAAGATTTCCACCTAAAATATTAGTTTTTTTGGTGGAACTAGGATTTGGTAAATTGGGGATTTAGACCTCAAATTGAGGTCAGATTCCAAAACAAATTACATAACCAGGCTCGGGGGTGAATGGGAAATAAGGTTTTTGTCTGAATTTCGGGTTTGGAGCAAGTGGGCCGGGGTGTTGACTTTTGTTGACTTTTAAAAAATGGCCTAACTTGAATTCCTTACAATCGTGGGTAGTTCCTAAGGCTTAAATGGAATTGTTTGGTTGGTAATTTGCTATATTATATAGGATCGGAGGCTTGTTTGAAAGGAAAAGTCGTGGTTGAGCTTTGAGTTTGGTCGTTGGACCGAGGTAAGTGTCGTGGTTAACCTTGTCTTGAGGGAATAGGAATTGTTTGCCTAATTTCTACTTCTTTAATTGTTGGGAACAACATATATGTGAGGTGACGAGTACTTATGCGTTGTAGTCGGGTTTAAGCATGCGGGTGGGGTGTGATTTCTTGAAAATATAGCTTCTTTTGTTCATGTTATCCATGTTTAGTCTAGTATTGTTAAATCTATCACTCTTATCATGCTTAAGAATATTTTGGTGATGTCGTGCCGTTTCTATTAAATTTATGGTGATGTTAAGAGTGAAAGCACGAAGGGTGACGCCGTTCCATATTATGAGTGTTAATGTACGAAGGGTGATGTCGTGCCATGTTATGAGAGTTAATGCACGGAGGGTGATGTCGTGTCGTTTCTATTAATTTTATGGTGAGGCTGAGAGTAAAGAATGAAGGGTGATGCCGTGCAATTTTTCCTTTACTGTGTTTACTTGTTCGTATTGATTCATAGTATATTGGTTGTTCTAGTTACCATTCCGCTGTAGTTCTCTATCTCGTAATCCCCTCAGCATGTTTTCCCCTCCAGTTATTACCTGTCTAGTTCTTCATTGCTGTTATTTGTATATATAATGTTAAATTGTACATGTTTGATTTGTAGGTATCTTGGCTTAGCCTCGTCACTACTTCGTCGAGTTTAGGCTCGACACTTACCAGTACATGGGGTTGGTTGTATTGATATTGCACTCTGCACTTTCTGTGAAGATTTTGGTACCTGCTATAGCTGATTGAGATGTTAGCTGCTGGATTTGTTTTTAGGTGACCCAAGGTAGATCTGCTGGCGTCCGCAGACCCTTGAGTCTCTTCCTAGTTTTTATCATTTACTGTCTTTCTACTTCAAAATAGTGTATTGTCCTTCTTCAGACTCTATTTGTAGTAATCATAGTAGCTTGTGAGTTGTGACTCCAGATCCGGGTAGTAGTAAATGTTGAAGCCTCTGTATTATTTCGCACTCTGTATTTCATTTTAGTTTATTGCGGTTATTTATCGAATTTAATAAGGTTTGGATTAATAAATTTTCTAACATTGGCTTGCCTAGCAAGTGAAATGTGAGGCGCCATCACGGTCCCGACGGTGGGAATCCTAGGTCGTGACAAGTTGGTATAAGAGACCTAGGTTGCCTAGGTCTCACAATTCACGAGCGTGCTTAGTAATGTCTTGGGCATCGGTATAAATAAATCTATACTTATCTCCTAGAGGCTATGAATTTTAGGAACGAATTTCACTTATGTTCTTCTCTGTCGTGCGATTTTGTTCTCACAATGCTAATTGATCTTTTCTACTCTCATTCTCTCGCAGATGGCGAGGACACATACTGCATCTACAGCCGAGCATTAGCCAGAACCTCCAAAGGCAGCTTCTACGAGGGGCAGAGGTCGAGGCCGAGGCCATGACAGAGGCAGGGGCAGGGCTCAGCCTAGAGCCCGAGCAACAGCTCTAGTAGTGGAGCCTCGGGTAGAGTTTGACGAGGATGTTCCAGCCCAGACTTCCTTCCGGGCCAACTCAGCTTCCAGAGGGGTTCATTAGCACCCCAGTGCTCTAGGACGCTTTGGTCTGTTTGGTGGGCCTTATCGAGAGAGTGGCCCATACCGGCACATTTCCCGTGGCACCAGTCGTCTCTTAGGCTGTGGAGGAGCACAAAATCCTTCTACTCATGCTCCGGAGTAGATGGCTCCTTAGTATCAGACTCTAGCAGCTCAGCCAGTCAGAGTATTTCAGCCGGTTGTTGCGGCACAGGCCAGTGATGGGCCAACTATGTCTTCTAAGTCTTTATGGAGATTGGAAAAGTTTACCAAGCTCTTTCCAGTTCACTTCAGTGGTGCATCTTAAGAGGACCCCCAGGAGTATCTTGATAGCTGTCATGAGGTTCTACGAAACATGGGTATAGTGGAGACCAATGTTGTCGATTTTTCTGCATTTCAGATGAATGGTTCTGCCAGGAAATGGTGGAGAGATTATTTGTTTACAAGGCGAGCGGGGTCTCCTTCTCTTACTTGACACCAGTTCACTTAGCTCTTCCTGTAGAAATTTCTCCCTATCACATTGAGAGAGGAGCATCGCCGTCAGATCGAGCGTCTTCACTATGACAGTATGACTGTTACCCAGTATGACACCCATTTTGTGATTTGGCCCGTCATGCTCTTCTTCTACTTCCTACCGAGAGAGGGAGGGTGAGGAGGTTTATTGAGGGACTTCCTAAACCTATTATATTGCAGATGGCTAAGGAGACTGAGAGTGAGATTTATTTTCAGGAGGCTGCCATTGTCTCCAGGCAAGTCGAGGTGGTTCTTCCTCAGGGAGGTCAGGGGTATGACAAGAGACTTCGTCATTCTGGTGGGTTTTGGCGATGCCTCAACTGGAGGCATGGGTACGTTTTGTAGAGGCCATCATCCCAGGCCGTTTCATTCAGCACTCTAGGCATCCCATGGTGCTCCAGGTGGTCGTGGCTCTCATATGACTTATTCTGATCAGTTAGCCTACAGTGCACCACCAGCTTCTATTAGTGTACCTCCGCTCCAAAGTTTTCACGGTGGTCACTCAGGTCGATAAGGTCAGTTTCATGGTTAGCAGTCACAACAGCCAAGGTGATCCGAGGCACATTGCTAGGTTTTACCCTCGTGCATCGAGCAGTTCACAGCATCACGGTTCTCGTGCCACGGTCCTAGCATCGGGTGTTGCACCGCTCGCTCATCTAGCTAGAGGTAGGGGTCATGTAGCCAGAGGTTGTGGTCCGGCCATTAGAGGTTGAGGTCAGGGGGTTATAGGTGGAGGCCGACTAGCTAGAGGGCATCCCAGGGACGTGTTCCAAGTGGTGGGGCCAATCCATGGTGTTATGATTTCCCAGCCAGGCCTGAGGCTGAGTGTTGGTCCCAAACGCACACGCAAGTATACGTGGTCGACAAGTAATATAGGATTGTAAGTCCAGATATCGTACCCGCACGGACTTGTGAATAACTATCAATTAAACTAAACCCAAACAACTAATCTATTCAAGCGAATCCTAACGTGTGAAGATTTAACTAAAATTTATCTAGAGCAACAAACTAGTAAGAAATTAAAAGAAAAAAATTGGCAAATATTAGAGACGAATTCAACAAGATCTGATATTGTAGAGCTATGGGTTAGCTAATAATCCCGTTGAGTTTCCTACCTAAATTGTTTAATTAGTTTATCTAGTTTATTGATTGACGAGGTTAATATTGCTCATAGCCTTCTCCCGAAGTACAACTCGCCTATTCAAGATAACCTAACGCCTATATTCCTATGAAATTAGGATTAACAAGAACGCATTAATAATTCCCATATAATAACCAAGCAAGGTGATTAGGTATATTCCTATCCTAACCGCAAATCCGCTCCCCTGAAGGGTTGAGATCTTGCTCTACCCAATCTTATATGCAATCTAGAATTCCCTCTCCCGAGTTCAATCCTAGATTCGTAGGTAGTATTCAATTGGTTATCAAGCAATCAAATAATTAAGCGCAAGATTGAATAAATAAACCAATATGATAAAACAATAAGAACAATTCAAGCTTCAAACTACAACGTTCATGTAGCACCCAAAACTCTAGAACTAATAAACTATAAAATTAAAGGAAGAGAAGAGAAGAGAAGAAAA
Source organism: Nicotiana paniculata (assembly GCA_005239505.1). Classification (NCBI taxonomy): domain Eukaryota; kingdom Viridiplantae; phylum Streptophyta; class Magnoliopsida; order Solanales; family Solanaceae; genus Nicotiana; species Nicotiana paniculata. The sequence continues at coordinate 21,241 of ML315984.1, read as the reverse complement.
ACTAGGTAGAAGCCCCTTCCAAACGTGGTGTATGTTCCTCCACGTGAATTCCCCTTCAAAATATGTTAGAAACTCTCAAAAATAAGCTTAGACTTGCTTTTATACGTGTTGGGTAGGTTTAGGACCGAAATAACCGTGTCCCGGGTAAAATAGGTCAAAAAACTCCTCACCGGTGCCCTGGCTAGTGCCAGGCGCCCACCAGGGCGCTGCCCTAAAATAACAATCTGCCTCCAGCGCCACAGGTAGGGCTGGGCGCTGCCTGTGGCGCCCAAAATCGCCACATTGCCCGCTTTTTGCGTTTTCGTCCGTTTTAGCTCAAATTTCGCGCGTTTCGCCCTCGATTGATCCCGAATCATTCCTAAACATAAAAGACACTTAAATATAATATAAATCATCATATTTAACATCTAAAACTCACGAAAGAAAAGTAAAACACGAGGCGATATACATAGAAATATATACACTTTAAGTTAAACATCACTGAGTCATCTGAAGTTGTTATCATAGGTACTATTTTCTCTTGCAGTAAAGATTCTTCAGTTCTATTTGATCCGGGTTCTACTTACTCCTATGTGTCATCCTATTTTGCTTTATATTTAGTTATGCCTCGTGATTCTTCGAGTGCTCCTATGTATGTGTCCACGCCTGTGGGGGGTGCTATTGTTATAGATCGTGTTCATTGTTTATGTGTGGTCACCATGGGAGTCTTGAGACTAGTGAATATCTTCTACTTCTTGATATGGTTGATTTTGATGTTATCTTAGGTATGGATTGGATGTCACCTTATCAAGCTATATTGGACTGTCACGCCAAGACGATGAACTTAGCCTTGCCGAGGTTGCCTCGATTAGAGTGGAGGGGGACTCCTAGCCATTCTACCATTAGGGTTATCTCTTACATGAAGGCTCGGCGTATGGTTGATAAGGGGTGTATAGTTTATTTGGCTTATGTTCATGATTCTAGTGTAGAGCTTCCTTCCATGGATTCCATGCCAAATGTTCGTGAGTTTCCAGAGGTATTTCTTTCAGACCTGCAGGGGATGCCACCCGACAGAGATATTGATTTCTGTATTGATTTGGCTTTGGGCACTCAGCCCATTTCCATTCCGCCATACCATATGGACCTGCCAGAGTTGAAGGGATTGAAGGAATAGTTGCAGGATTTGCTTAATAAGGGCTTCATTAGAGCTAGTGTCTTGCCCTGGGGTACACCTGTGTTGTTTGTTAAGAAGAAGGATGGATCGATGAGGATGTGCATAGATTATCGACAGTTGAACAAATTCACCATCAAGAACAAGTATCCATTGCCGAGGATTGATGATTTATTTGATCAGCTTCAGGGTGCCACTGTGTTTTTGAAGAATTATTTGTGATCCAGTTACCATCAATTCAGGATTAAGGCATCAGATGTCCCTAAGACAATGTTTTGGACTCGGTACGTGTATTATGTGTTTCTAGTGATGTCTTTTGGTTTGACCAATACCCCAGCAACATTCATGGATTTGATGAACCGAGTGTTCAAGCCTTATTTGGACTCCTTTGTAATTGTGTTTATTGACGATATCTTGATCTACTCCCGCAGTCGAGAGGAACATGAACAACATCTTAGGGTTGTGCTTCAAACTCTTATAGATAACCAGTTTTTTGAAGTGCGAGTTTTTGTTTGATTCAGTCGCTTTCATGGGCCACTTTATACCAACCGAGGGAATTTGGGTAGATCCTAAGAAGATTGAGGCAGTTCATAACTGTGCTAGACCCACTTAATCCATGGAGATCATAAGTTTCTTGTGTTTGGCAGGCTATTACCGTCGATTTGTTGAGGGGTTTTCATCTATAGCAGCCCCATTGAACAGGTTGACCCAGAAGGGTGCCCAATTTAGATTGTTAGACGAGTGTGAGACGAGCTTTCAGAATCTCAAGAGTGCTTTGACTACAGCACCGGTGTTGGTGTTTCCCAGAGGTTCGGTATCTTAAACAGTATATTGTGATGCGCCCGTGTTGGTCTCGGTGCAGTATTGATGCAGGAGGGTAGGGTAATTGCTTATGTGTTGCGGCAGTTGAAGGTTCGTGAGAAGAATTACACTGTCCATGACTTAGAGTTGGCAGCCACTGTTCATCTGTTGAAGATTTGGAGGCACTATCTTTACAGAGTGTCGTGTGGGGTGTTTGGGGTGTTCACCGATCATCGGAGCCTTCAGTATCTATTCGACAAAAGGATATCAATTTGAGATAGAGGAGGTGGTTGGCGATATTGAAATACTATGATATCACCATCTTGTATCATCCCTAGAAGACCAATATAGTGGCCGACGCATTGAGTAGAAAGGCAGCAATTATGGGCAGCATTGTGTTCTTTCTAATTAGTGAGAGTCCACTTTCATAAGATGTTTAGACTTTGGCCAACCAATTTGTGAGGTTGGATATTTTAGAGCCCAATCGTGTTCTAGCTTGTACACTCGCTCGGTCTTCTTGTTTTGAGCGCATCAGAGATCAGCAGTATGACGACCCTCATTTCTTGGTTCTTAGGACACAGTGCGGCACAGTGGTGCCAAGAATGTTATTGTTGGTGATGACGGGGTCTTGAGGATGCATGGTCGTGTTTGTGTGCCTAATGTGGATGGACTTCGTGAGTTGATTCTTGAGCAGGCCCACAATTTCCGGTATTCTATTCATCCGGGTGCCGCAAAGACGTGTCAAGACTTGTGGCAGCATTATTGATGGAGGAGAATGAAGAAGGATATAATTTCTTATGTATCTCGGTACCTAAATTGTCAGCAAGTGAAGTATGACCATCAGAGACCCTATGGTTTGCTTCAGAAGATAGAGATTCCAGAATGGAAGTGGGAGTGTATCACTACGGATTTTGTTGTTAGACTCTCACAGATTCGTAGGAAGTTCGATGTAGTTTGGGTCATTGTAGACATATTCACGATGTGCCCGTGTCCATAATTTCTAATTGAGGTACACAGTTCACCTCGCACTTCTGGAGGTTGGTACATCGTGAGTTGGGCACGCAGGTTAAGTTGAGCATAGCGTTTCATCCTCAGAAGGATGAACAGTCTGAGCGCATTATTCATATATTGGAGGATATGCTCCGCGGATGTGCTATAGACTTCGGGGGATCGTGGGATCACTTTTTACCCCTTGCAGTGTTCGCCTACAACAGCTACCCATCGAGCATTCAGATGGCTCCCTATGAGGCATTATACAATAGGCGTTGTCGGTCGCCAATTGGGTGGTTGGAGCCGGGAGAGGCTCGATTGTTGGGCACAGAACTAGTACAGGATACTTTGGATAAGGTCAAAATTATTCAGGATCGACTTTGCACAGCTCAGTCCAGGTAGAAGAGTTATGCCTACCGTAGAGTTCGTGATGTTGCATTCATGGTCGGGGAGAGAGTGTTTCTCCAGGTATCATCCATGAAGGGTGTCATGAGGTTCGGAAAGAAGGTCAAGTTGAGCCCTAGGTATATCGAACCTTTTGAGATCCTCGAAAGAGTGGGAGAGGTGGCTTACAGGCTTGCAGTTCCACCAGGGTTATCAACAGTTCATCCGGTGTTCTATGTGTACATGCTACGAAAGTATCACGGCAATCCGTCCCATGTGTTAGATTTCATCTCTATCTAGTTGGACAAGGATTTGACTTACGAGGAGGAGCCGGTGGCCATTCTAGCTCGACAGTTCGTCAGTTAAGGTCGAAGAGTTATCCTTCAGTCCGAGTGCAGTGGAGAGGTCAGCCCGTCGAGGCAGCTACTTGGGAGTCCGATTCGGACATGCGGAGTAGATATCCCCACCTTTTCACCAGTTCATGTACTTTTCTTTGTTCATTCGAGGACGAACAATTATTTTAGAGGTGGATAATGTGATTACCCGATAAGTCATCTCATGTTTTGGAACCTAATTCTATGATCCGAAGCATTAAAATTATGTTTTAGCCTTCCTCGATTTGTGTGCATAGTACGGGCGTCTTTCTAGAAAGCTTTCATGTTAAAAACTGAGAAAACTAAGATTTTTTGCCTAAAAGCTTCATTTGAGTTGACTTCGATCAACACTTTTAGTAAATGGACCCGGATTCATGTTTTGACGGTCCTGGTGGGTTCGTACCATTTTTTGGGACTCGGGCATATGCCCGGAATCGAATTCGGAAGTGCCTAGCCCGAGATATCGGACTTTGTCGAAATTTGAAAGTTAAAGGCTTAATGAATTTGACATGTTTCACAAAAGCTTGACTTTTTGGATAACTGTTCCGTATTTTGGTTCCGAAACCTGGTATAGGTCCAACACCATATTTATGACTTTCCTGTGAAATTTAAAGAAAAACGGAGTTGGTTTGACGGGATTCAAACATCCAGTTGTGAAAATAGAAGTTTCAAAGTTTTCTTGAAATTTTCATTTGATTTGGTGTTCACTTCGTAGTTCTAGGTTTTATTTTGACGATTTGATCTCACGAGCAAGTTCGTATGATATTTTTAGACTTGTGTGCTTGTTTGGTTTGGAGCCCCGAGGGCTCGGGTGAGTTTCGGATAGGCTACATGGTGAATTTGGACTTAGAACATTGTTGGTGTGCTTCAGTTTTTTTTAGCAGGCCTTAGATATCGCAATTGCTATATCAAGCTTCGCATTTGCGATTACTATTGAGTTGGCATTTGCGAACTACTCATTGAATTTGCAAAGAGTAGCTGGGGAGGCCAGAGTTCGCATTTGTGAACAATGTCTCGCATTTGTGATGGGAGCTGGGAGGGGGATTCTTCGCATTTGCGATCACTGGGTCGCATTTGCAATCATGCCTAAGTGCGCATTTGCGAACTATTCTTCGCATTTGTGAACTATTTTTCACATTTGCAAAGAATTCAGAGGTGTGATGTTTCTCGCATTTGCGGGCTTCGTATTTGCGAAGCCCAGGTCGCAGATGCAACATCTGCAGCTCAACAAATAAGACTTAGATGGGATTTTTTGGTTCATTTCTCAAATTTTCAAAACCTAAGACCTTAGAGGCGATTTTTCCAAGACTTCTTCTTCCCAAATCATTGGTAAGTGATTCTAATCTATTTCCTTTCAATATTTCACTACTTTTCCTAAGATTTCAACCTAAAATCTAAGGTTTTCATGGTGGAATTTGGGGTTTTTGGGTAGAACTAGGGATTTTGTAAATTAAGGATTTAGATCTCAAATTGAGGTCGGATTCCAAAATAAATTATATAACAGGGCTCGGGTGTTGACTTTTGATGACTTTTTATAAAAATGGCCTAACTTTAATTCCTTACGATCGTGGGTAGTTTCTAAGGCTTAAATTTAATTGTTTGGGTGGTAATCTTCTTATATGCAGTTCATTATGAATTATATCTTCTCTATTTTAACTATAAAAGTGGCATGAAACTTAAAGGGTCACACATAATTGGCTAAACACATATTTCAGTTAATAAATCAATGTTGAATTGTAATAAGATTTAAGCATCATTTAAAAGATTAATATTATTTAAATAGATAATGAGCTTGCATCTTTTGATTTGCAATTGCACATTTAGTTTAATAACTTTTATATTAGCTTCTTAGTGGAATATGCCTACTTGATAAGTAGAGAAGCAAACTTAAAAGAGAAAAGATCTTAAGAATTACAAAAACAATTCAAACTAACAACAATAACAACTATGCCTCTGTCGCAAGCAAATTAGGACCGGCAGCTCATTCCAGAGGGCAACTTAAAACTTGGTGGCCTAAAGCCAAAATGTTAAAAGGCCCTTAAACTTCTTTCATAATACACATACGCTAAGGAGATCAAAAAATTCATATAACTTTGGTCTAGTGGTAAGGGCGCAGCGTATCATATGCACGCTAGGGGCTCATCAGAGTTTAACATATTTCCGAAGATAAAAGGGTGATATTTAATTGAAAAAGAATAGATGAATATGCCCATTATATATCGAGTTTTGACCTTTGCGCCACTTACCCTCGAAGATTTCTTAGTTTGAAAAGATATGAGACAAAATAACTTACTTTGTTATATATGGATCAATTAAATATGACAAAAAAAACTAATTCGGAGAAACTATGTTGATAAAAATAAAATTGTCATAAACATATAAAAGAAGAGCGTACATAAAGGAAGAAAAATTAGAATTGATGAAAAGCTAAATAAACTAGGTGTATTTAATTTAATGAGAGAAATTTTTTCGCTATTACTCACTCACCCGTATAACCTCAACCAAATAAAAAACATTAAATTTTTTTTTTTTATTAATAATAATTACATAGATTATATATATCATAATATTAATATATAACTTATTTTTGGGGCCCTTAATATTTGGGGCCTAAAGCAATGGCTTCATTTCCGTTACCTTACAGCCACCCCTTCCTTTCCATTTAGCTCAACTTATCATCATCATGACCAAAATAAATTAAAAGCATAAACTAAAAAGAAGATATAACAATAATAACAACAACAACAACAACAACAACAACAACAACAACAACAACAACAATAATAATAATAATAATAATAATAATAATTAATAGTTATAATAGCAATAGTAACAATAACAACAACAACAACAATAGTAATAATAATAATAATAATAATATTAATAATAATAAAAATTTCCTCTGTAGTGGGAAGGTAGAACTAGCATACAAGTAAAATTTTCCCTTGAGTAGGGACCTACAGTTATATTTGACTTCGTTTATGAAGGAGTCCACATAGTGATATAAAGTACATGATCCTTTCTTGGAAACCCCCCGAACATAAAGATTTGCTATGAGACAGTGTTTACCGAGTTTATTACCGATTTGTTAAATTGATTCTGTTATAGGAAGCATATGAATGGACTTATTATATTTACCATTTTCGAGAGGATATTTTATTTTTTATGATAATTACTGCTTATTATTATAGATTTATGTTTTCTGACTTGTCCCTGTTTAAAAATGGTTGTGGTTAAGTGTTATTACTCATTGAGCTAGCGACTCACTGCCCGCTATTTGTTTTTATAGAGATAGCAGTTGACGCGTGTGAGTATTTCGTTAATTAGAGCGTACAAGTTGATAGTCTTGATGTGTAATGACCCGGCCAGTCATTTTGAGAATTTAAGTTCCGTTCGGTGGCATAAGGCCTTGAGCAGCTTCATATTATGTATATCGGCCTGCGTGCGTGGTTGAATTCAGTTAGCGGATGATTCAGAGCCAAATCAGAAGAAGGATTTATGTTTTGGAAGCTTAAGCGGTAAGAGTTGACTGGAATTTGACTTTTGTGTAAACAACTCCAGAATAGGTTTTAGATGATTTCAACAGCTTCGTATGGTGATTTTTGACATAGGCGTGCGTCTGAATTGGATTTGGAGGTCCGTAGAATAATTTTAAGCATTTCGGCGAAAGTTGGAAAAGTTGAAATTTGGAAGGTGGAGAGGTTTGACCAATAGTTGACTTTCGTAATACTGGGGTCGAAATGCGATTCTGAGAGTTAGAACAACTCCATTATTTCAATTGGACTTGCCATGAAAATCTGACGTCATTCTGGGTTGGTTTGATAGGTTTCGGCTCGAGTTTTAAAAGTTGGAATATTTGGAAGTACATAAGTTCGATTCATGGTGCAATTTGTAGTTTCATCTTTGTTTGATGTGGTTTGATGCCTCGAGGGGGTATGTGTTAGTTTGTTGAACTTATTGGTATGTTCAGGCGGGGTCCCGAGGGGCTCAGGTGAGTTTCATATAGGTTTGGGTTGTGTTGCGCTCGTTTTTTATGTTTCAGCGTCGTTTCTTCAAGCATAAATGGTACCACATTAATCAAATGAGCTTCAATTTCTATTTTTATTGAATCATTAGATCCGTATCGTAATTATGGAGCTATAGCATAAAAATCGTCGAATTTGGACATCGTATGAGGAAGTTATGCTCATTTTAGTGTCGGAGAAGAGAGTTGGTATTGGTGCTTCGCAGATGCGAAGTTGGTTCCACATCTGTGGAGCCGCGGGTGCGAAAAATGGTCCGCAAAAGCGGAAATGACAGCTGGAAATGAGCAGGTACGGATACTTTTTGTCGCAAAAGCTAATATCCCTAAATATAAAAAATCAGATCGCGTCATTATGATATTTTGAGCATATCTTGAGTTCTAGAGCTTTGATTGAGGTGATTTTCGCGGCGTTATTTTCGTCTTTTCATGGGGTTCAGTATCTAAGTATACTTTCTGTATTTTAATATGATTACAGAAGATCAGTTTTTAAATTAATCCATGTTTTGATTGGAGAATTGGAGATTTTTATTCAAAACTTTTCTAAAGAGAATAATGGGGGTTGAACATTGATTTGGTATCAGAATTTGATGAAATTAATATGGTTAGACTCGTAACTGAAGGGGTGTTCGGATTTTGTAAATTTTGTCGGGTTCCGAGGTGCGGGCACAGGGTCGACTTTTGGGTTGATTTCTAGATTTTTGTAAGGATTTGTGTTTTGAAGTTATTTTGATTAGATTTGAGCCGTCCCGAGGTCTTTTTACCCGAGGAGTTCATTTTAGAGTACCGGGTTGTCTTCTTTGAGGTAAATATCTTGTTTAACCTTGTGTGGGTGACCCCTTTGGACTTGAGTCTTCTATGTTAATTGTAGTCCGTGTACGCAAGGTGACGAGTACGTGCTCTGACTTATTTGTGGAAATTGGCATTTTAGGGTTCATAGGTCCTTGTATTCATTGAATATGCAGTTGTTCTTTCCATGATTACTTCCTTAATTACTAGATTCACCTTTCCCTACTTAATTAGAATTATTTGCTTCATGATTCACTTTTATTGATATTTGATTCATATGTGTCTTAATTGAGACTGTTATTTCTTCCATTATCATGTTGCCTTCACCCTAATTGTTTATTTGTAACGACCCGACAAGTTGTTTTGAGGATTTCAGCTCTGTTCGGTGGCATAAGGTCATGAACAACTTCACTTTGTATATATCGACCTGCGTGGGTGGTTAGATTCAGTTACCGGATAATCCGGAGTCGAATTGGAAAGAAAATTCTCACTTCGGAAGCCTTAAGTTGGAAGAATCAACTAAGATTGGAATTTTGTGTAAACGACCTCCGAATTAGGATTTGAAGGTTTCAGCAGGTTCATATAATGATTTCGGACTTGGGCATATGTTCGGACCGAGATTTGGATAACCCGGGAGCGCTTCGGCGTATATTATGGAAGATAGCATTTTAGAAGAATTTCATAAATCTGGGTTGAAAGGCATTTCAGTTATATAGATATCAGTTTGAGATTCCGAGCCTTAGAATAGTTCTGTATGTTAATTCTTGAGTTGGGAGCGCGATCAGAAGTGAATTCGGATTTCCGTAGGTTATTTTGAAGTCATTTGGCTAAAGATAGAAATTTGAAGGTTTTTGAGGATTCCGACCGGAAGTGGTAAATTTGATATCGGGGTCGGAATGCGATTCCGGAAGTTGGAGCAGGTCCGTAATGTTGAATGTGACTTGTGTGTAAAATTTGAGGTCAATCGGACGTGATTTGACATTGAATATAGAATTTTAAAGTTCTAAAGTTCATAAAGCTTGAATAGGAGTGCGTTTCGTGTTTTTAGCGTTGTTTGATGTGACTTGAGGCCTCGACTAAGTTTGTGTTATGTTTTGAGACTTGTTGGCACGTTCGGACGGGGTCCCGAGGGGCTCGGGTGAGTTTTGGGGTGGTTTCAGACCATTTCTAGGCTATTTATAGCTGCTGGTTTTTGGGTACAGCAGTGTGCTACACGATCACGGGGAATTGGTCGCGATCGCGATGAGTAAAATGAGAGAAATGGGCTAGTGAAGCGCGATCGCGGAAGGCCTTTCGCGATCACGTAGAGGAAACGTCCTGCTGCACTTACTCGACTTTGGAAGCTTGTATCTTGAAATCTATAAGGAATTTGGAGATGATCCAAAACGAAAAGTTGTAGCCCTTTGAGTCTAGTTTTTGAAACATTACACTATTTGGCATTTGCAGTTGTGTACAAAGAGTTATGGTTGATACACTACAGCATATCCGGGAAGTATTTGGAAATTGCATTGTGTTGCATAGGACTGAATTTAGCAACTTATATTTCAATATCTATAAGGAATTGGGAGATCATGAAAGAATGAAAGTTGTATCCATTGGTGTCTAATTTTCAAAATGTCAAACCATTTATAATTTGGTGTTTTGTACAAAAAGTTATGTCCATTATACTAGAGGCTTTCCGGAAGAGCTGCGCATTTGTTCTTCGCGACCACGAAGCTTTTTCCGCGATCGCCGAGAGCAAATTTTAGACTGGAAATTTTTGTACTTCACGATCGCGAAGCATTTTCTGCGATCCCGATGAGTAAAGACCTGGGCAGAAGTTATATAACGAGGGTTAAGCCATTTTTAACATATTTTGACTTCTAGAGCTCGTTTTTTGACGATTCTTTGGGGGGTTTTCACACAAATCGAATGGGTAAGTGTTCTTCCACTCTAATTAATTATATTTCATGAATTAGTTCTTTTTTTTATCATTTAATTTATTTTTTGGGTTGAGTGAAATGTGGGTTTTGAAAGAAAACTTCAAAAATGAAAATTCATGATTTGAATGACCAAATACTATCGGAATTGGATAAATTTAGTATGAGTGAACTCGTATCGGAATGGGTAATCGGAATTTGTAAAATTTATCGGGTTCTAAAGTGTGGGTCGGGGGTCGACTTTTGGGTCGATTTTTATAATATTGTAAAGATTGAGACTTATTATTCGGAATAGTTCCTTATACGTTTTATATGTATTTTGAAGTTGTTTTAGTTGATTTTGAGCCGTCTGGAAGCCTTTCTGCCCGAGAAGTCTATTTTTGAGTAACGGGTTGTCGTCTTTGAGGTAGGTATCTTTTCTAACCTTGTGTGGGGGAACTACCCCTTAGGATTGAGTCCTCCTTGTTGATTGTAGTCCGAGTATGCGAGGTGACGAGTGAGCACTAGGACTTATTTGCAATTAAATTGGCCTTTTAGGATTCATAGATTCTTATATTACCTGTGTATGATTTGTAAGTGTTACATTTGAATCCGTGGTTGTCAATTTCATCCCTTCCTTCGTTTGCTATTTTACCTTACTTGACTTAACTGAATATTCTACTTCTCTTATCATCACGTTATACTTTCCTCCTAGCTTGCCTAATTGACTATAATTAGTGTTATCTAGCTTTGCAGTTGACTAGCTCTAGTTGGAACATCTATTCGTTGGAGTCAAGCATGCCCGTGAGTCTTACATTGTGATTATATGACTATTCCTTTAAGTGCTACTTAGGACTAATTGATAGACATTTATGTCATTGGTTATAGTTGTTTCCCATGCCGGGATCGTGTGATTTCTCTTATTATTCCGTTGTGATGATGTTGTATGCCTTGTTGACTCCCTTGTCGAGATGTTATGGTTTCTATTATTGTTTAAGCTGTTAATGATATTATTTGTATTGTTGACTCGCTTGCCAGGATGTTGTGATTTATGGTTCATATTGTTGATGTTCCTTGCCAAATTGTTGTTCTTGATATTGTTTGGGTGAGGAAGAGTGTAAAGCACGATGGGTGATGTCGTTCCATGTTTATTTTATTTAAGCACGGAAGATGATACCGTGCCATGTTTATTTTATTTAAGCACGAAGGATAATGCCGTGCCATGTTTATTTTATTTAAGCATGAAGGATAATGTCATGCCATTTTTACTTATTTAGTGTGAGGACGAGAGCAAAAGTACGAAGGGTGATGTCGTGCACTTGGTTTGGTGTGGAAGAGAGTAAAGCACGAAGGGTGATGTCGTGCACTTGTTTTGGTAAGGATGAGAGTAAATCACGAAGGGTGATGCCATGCACTTGTTTTGGTGAGGATGAGAGTAAAAGCATGAAGGGTGATGTTGTGCACTTGTCTTTGCCTTTTATTCCGTTATTTCAAATTTGGATATTCCTGTTGATCTCTTACTACATTTATTGACAATATTTGATATATCTCCTGTGTTGCATGACAATTTCTGAGATACGGACTGAGTTCCGGTAGATAAATCTTGAGGAGATTTTGATCAGGAGATTTTATTGAAAAAGCAATGGTTTTGAAATGATTATATTTGAATGACTTTTACATCGAAGGTATGTTTGAAAAGCACTAACCTTGCCTAAAATGATATTTGGAAGTCATTTATTGGGGAAGCATCTTTGGGAAGTTTCATATTTTGAAAGAAACTATGTTTTACGTAATTCTCTCTATTAAATATACTTATATCTACTTTTGGAGAAAGTATGTTTTCAAAGGAAACTCTTCCATACTAAAATAATTTTATTTGCAAAAGTTTTTCATATGATATGTCGTTTAAAGATTTCTACCAGTTATGGATTTTAATTGTTAAGGCCCGATGTGAATAAACCGACATGGAGTTGAGTTATTGGTGTTCTCTATTGCATTTTGTTTCCTTCGATTCAACTTGTTTTGCTGTCCATTTTTCAGTGTATTTTTGTGATGTTTCATGATTGATTTCTTTATTTTCCTTCTTCTTTATAATGTCATTATTGTAAATTATTCTGTGAAGTCTTAGATAGATGTAACATTCGGTCATTTCTACATTTATGTTATTTATCTTGTAGACCAGTGGTGTTTTGACTATTCCTCATCATTACTCCACCGAGGTTAGTCTTGATACTTACTGGGCACCGATGTGGTGTGCTCATACTACACTTCTGCACATTTTTTGTGTACAGATCCAGGTATATATTGTAGTAGCTGTGTGGATGATTGCCGAGGAGGCTCAAGGTAACCTGCTGCTGCGTTCGCATGCGTCGGAGTCACCTTCTTCGTATTTATTATTCATATATTGTTGTATTTATTTCCAAACAGTTGTACTTAGAAGTTGTAGAAGAGTCGTAGAGCTTATGACTTGTATTACCGGTTTTGGAAAAGTTTGTGCATTCTGTTGAGATTCTATATCAAGACTGTTAGTTTTCCTTTTTTTATTGTTGTTATTTAGTAACTGCTAGGCTTACCTAGTCCCTAAGACTAGGTGCCATCACGATACCCAACATAGGGAAATTGGGTCGTGACTTTATCCCTATTTTAAGTTGTAGTTATTCATGTTTTGTAAATGCCTTCCCTTAATTGAAATTATAGTGATCTTCTCGCTGCCTACCTTTAGTTGAATTGGTTGTACCTCTCTTGTAATTGTTCAACTTTAGGGTAAGTTTAGAGTTTCTATGCCTTAGTGGACTTACCCTTATGTGAAATTTTTGGACTCGTGTTAGTTCTTGTTGTTGAGATGTTTAGTAGGACTATTGTTACATGTTATTTTCTTCCTTTTTGAGTTGTTCTTATCATGCCTAGTTTTCCTTATTGTGGTTCTTCCATATTAACTATTTTTACCTTTTCTTGTGATCGAAGGTTCTTGAGTTGATTTATTTATCGTATCATATATTATTGTCATTGTTGTTGTTGTATTTGTTGTGGTGATGCACGAGGTTTCTACCGTGCACTTGTTTATATGGGGATTTGCACGAGGTTTCTGCCGAGCCGTGATTACTATTGATATTGCATATGCGGCTTGACAAGGTGGGGGATATATATGTGGGTTGCACATGTGGCGTGACTAGATGGGAACATGATTATGTGCGTGTGGCGAGACAAGGTGGGCATTTACTTTACTGTTACACACGTGGCGAGACAAGGTGGGCTATGTTAGGGACTGTTTTTGATGACTTGTGTTGGTCTGGGGGCATTCTTATTGTTGATATTATGTAGTGCTACACTTACCTGTGTAAACTTATTATGTAAAAGTTGTGAGAAAACATTTTTTTATAGTCCTTTCCTTTCCTTATGCTTATTAGCTGGTTTGAACCATGTTAGGACAATTGCACAAGCAATTACGTAGCTAAGAGATCTTATCAGATTAAGGAGCTTCCATGTTATTGTTTGAGTATAGATACCTTTTTGTACTTTCATTCTACGTGTGAATGACTCTAGTTGGCACGGGAGTCGTCCATACAATTATTAGCTGAAATGAGGGCACAAGGTGCCAAATGTTGGGGTTCAAATATTGGGACCCGTGAGTTGTGATTTGTCTGAGGTTCGGTACCTCGTGGAATTGACTAAGACTTGATGTGAAAGCAGGTGTAATTGCTGAGTTATTACTTGTCCTTGTTGTATATGTGATTCAACATTTAGTTTGTGTTCCATTCACTCTTTTGTGTTATTTCATAATCTTTTCGCTAAAACCTGTTGTTTCCTTCCTTATTGAATTTGCTGTATTGTTAGCCATATTGTGTTTTGTTTATGTAGATATCATATTTCGTTATTCCAATATTTATACTTGTTCAGTTTATTAGACCAGTGGGTGTCTTGACTAGTCCTCGTCACTACTTCACCCAAGTTAGTCTTGATACTTACTGGGCACCGCTGTGGTATGCTCATACTACAGTTCTGCACATTTTGTGTAGATTCCAGGTATTGCGTAGCCAGTTGATCGTTAGCTAGCAGCGCAAATTGCTGTTATGGAGACTCAAGGTAAAACCTGCTACAGCGTTCGCGGGTTTCGGAGTTACCGTCCTGTTTTTGTTCATACACTATTTTATCTATTTCTGACAGTTGTATTTAGAAGTTATAGTAAAATATTAGATGTTATTTACTATTGTTGTTATTCCGTAAATGTTAGGCTTACCTAGTCCTGCAATCACGATACCCAACAGAGGGGAAATTGGGTTGTAACATGGTGAACCCCGCACTTGTTCGCGTGGGCGGAGAGTTTTATTTATTTGCTATAGCCTTTTCTTTTGAATTCTTAGAGTTTCTCCATCGTTATTTTATTAGTTTTGTGAGTATTTATCTGTTAATATAGACTAGTTACTAATATTACACTTTCTTTCCGTATTTTTGGAATTGGTTTTGGTTATATTACGTTGCAGAGGTTGGTAATATTGTGGAAAATCGTTTGTGATTAGTTGATGAAGATTGTGACTGGTTTAAATGAATATTTGCTTCTTGTTATTTATTTAGGCGACAGAAAAATTTTGGATAGTCCTAAAACAAGGAAATCTCTGTCCATTTTTTTGTGTAAATTACCGATAAAGCTTACTTGGAAGCACTGCTCCTAGCACTGCGGTCACGGTCCTGAATTGGATCGTGACACAAACCAAAGGTAATATTCTATTTTGTATTAATTCCATTTAAATTTAATTCACTAACATACGTTTTTTTTTACAGAAACCAAATACTAATGAAGGCGAGTTACTGTGAAAAGAAAGAGAGAAAGAGAGACCAAGGAAAACAACTAACATATCTGTTGTAAATGCACCTGATACTGCACCTAGTGATCTGTTGGTGCTGAATTTTCATCAACTTCTACACTTGGAAGTTGGTTTACATGTTATGCTCCTAGTATTGCACCTCCTGATACTTCAGCTGCTAATACTTCTACCGTTTTTGGTATTTCCTTGACAACCGGAGGCAGGGGAAGAGGAAGAGCAGGGGGGGGGGGAAAGGAAAAAACACAACATTCACTTGGAAGTTGTTTTCATGTTCTGCTCCTACTGCATCTGACACTTTATATTCTGCACCTACTCTATCTGCTGCACCTGGTTCATCTACTGCTACTCGAGGAAGGGGAAAAGGTATTGGAAGCTCAACATCATATAAAAAGCCAAGAATGATGGGAATGGGTGTGTTGTAGGCTGAGAATATCTTCACAACTATTATGTAAGCGTTGGTGCAAACATTTCTGCTATTATCTTAATGTACCTTAAAATAATTAAATTATTTTTTGTATAGCTTGAGCTGCCAAGTAGCAGAATAGTATCCACTATATCATCAACAAGGATAACAAGATTAACTGATGTAATTGGTGATATTGGTTTCAAACCAATAAATGGACTGAAGTGTCACGACCCAATTTACCCTCGGAAAGGTATCATGACGGCACCTAGTCTCTATGACTAGGTAAGCCTAGATATTTGCGAAAAACAACAGAATCAATAAAATAAAGACAAAAAGGATATCAACTAGATATAAGGTAGCTACTCAGCATATACAGTTTGTACTTCCCAAAACCCAGAATGTCACCAACATCACAAGCTAAACTCTATGGTTCAGTATACAAAACTGGAAATGAAAGTGTAGTCTCATATACGAACTATAATTATGCTAAGATAGGAGGGGAGGCACTCAGAAGCTCTGCGGACGCTGCAGAAATACCTCAAAGTCTCCCAAAGATCTGCTACTCTACTAACTCCGGAACGGTGCGCTCGAACCTGGATCTGCACATGAGAAAAACATGCGCAAAAGTGCGTGAGTACTCCACATTCGGTACCGAGTAAGTGCCAACCCCAGTCTAGTAGTGACGAGGTCAGGTTGCGGCTCTGCTGAGTTTGCAAAAATAAACAGATATAACTAACAGTTAAGTAAAATAGTAATAATTAACAGGGAGTAAAGTGAACCGGAAAGAACGAAGTAATAAATCTCAGTTCTGCACAGTAGGGGAAAATCAGTAGATAGTCGTACAATGCAATACAAGGGAAAATCTCAGGTTTCGGCCCGCAGTCCCAATGTAAATATGCAATGCAATGCAAGGGAAAGTCTCAGGTCATAGCCCGCAGTCCCAATGTAAATATGCAATGCAATGCAAGTGAAAGTCTCAGGTCATAGCCCGCAGTCCCTATGTAAATATGCAATACAATGCACGGGAAATCTCAGGTCATAGCCCGCAGTCCCAATGTAAATATGCAATACAATGCAAGGGAAAGTCTCTGGTCATAGCCTACATTCCCAATGTAAATATGTAATGCGACATGTATATCACATATAGCGTAATTCAAAAGTTTGGGAAAACAGTTAGCAAATATAGAGGAAGGTACTTAACCCAGTTTCAAATAATCGTAACGAGTGGAAAATCAGGTAAAATCGTTGGACTTGATAAAATCTTAAGTCGCTACTCAGTTAAACCAATAATAGAAATAATAGGAATTGAAGATGAAGTATATCATAAAAGGAAACAATGGATTTAGTGAGAATATCCGGTGCACGTACTCGTCACTTCACGTACACGGGTTTTTATGTCAAAAATCAGTTATAAATGCCTAAGGGAATTTCCATACACAGAATTAGGCAGGCCACTTACCTCGACTGTGCTAATCAACCAATAATCACGCTCTTTCCACGAGTATCAAACTTCGAGTGGCCCAAATCTATTCAATTCGATTGCATAATGTAAATATCATTTCATGAAATTAAAATAACTAATAAATTCTATGTTAACACGCGAAATTAGGAACGGGGTTATGTTTAGATACAATCCTTTGTGTTAGACTCGTGTGTCTTGGTTCTACTAGGTATGATGGGTTCGTAGTATTTCGCTTGTGGGGGTTCTTATTGAACTTGCATGATGGTTCTCTCGTTTGAGTCATTCTTTTCATGATTGAGTACATTCTGAATGTTTCTCATTAGTGCACGGATGGCATGGGTTGTTGATTTAGATTGTATTTATTGGCATATCACTAGAGTGGTCGTGTTGGATGAGATGAGGTCATTGGACATAGAATGGGTACTATCGGATTGATTACAACATGTTCGAATTGATAATATTGGAAGTCGGCTTAGAAATTGGCTATAGTTCTTGTCGAAGGAGAGGAGCTCCATGACTTGTTGATCTGATAAGTAATTATGAGTTTCTGTGTGGTTCCTTCATCATCGGCAGAGTACGAAGGTTTTAGAATGAGGTTTTGTTTGATATGAGGTTTATTACCTGTATTAGGTTGTTTTGAGCATGCTAATGTGGTTAGAAATCATTGCTACAAGTATATGAGTTATGTGATATATCATTCGATTGCATCATTGGTTATGGTTGCGTCTTGGTACAACTTGTTCAGACTTATACAGTGTGTAGGTTGCAAGATTCAGATCTTATAAGAAATTCTTGATGTTGGAAATTGGATTATGCGGTTACGGGCTAAGGTTAAAGTAATGATATTCAGTGATACTCTGTTGTCGGGCCTATATGGAATAGGGTGACGTGGGATCACCCCCGAGTATGTGCATGTTAAGGTTACACGGTGGTTTGGTGGCTTTGGAACAATTTTGGGAACATACGATGACAAATATCTGTTTAAGTGGGGGAGGATGTGACGACCCAACCGGTCGTTTTGAGCATTTGCACTTTCTAGGTAGCTTGTGGGAATGAGTAGCTCCATATGATGTATTATGGCTTATATGAATGGTTGGTTTTGGTTTTCAGGTTATTCAGAATCGATTGGAAGAATGAATTTCGTTGTTGAAGCTTTTAAGTTGGAAAAGTTGACCATGTTTGAATTTTTGTGAATTTGACCCCGGAACAGAGTTTTGATGGTTCCGATAGGTCCGGATGGTGATTTCGTACTACAGCGTAAGCCCGAATTTTCATTTGGATGTTTCTTGAAGGTTTCGACACAAATTGGTGAAAATTGAAAATTTGAATGTCTGGAAAGTTCATAAGTTTGACCGGAAGTTGACTTTGAAGATATCGGATTTGGATTGTGGTTCCTGAAATTGGGATAGCTTCATTATGTTATTCAAGACTTGTGTGCAAAATTTTGATTCATTCCGGGTTGATTTGATATGTTTTGGCGCGAGTTTTTGAAATTTGGATGTTCAAAGTTCATAGATTTTGATTTGGGGTGCGATTCATTGTTTGGATGTTGTTATGTGTGCTTTGAGGCCTCGAGTAGGTCTGTGTTATGTTATGGAACTTGTTGGCATGTTTAGACGGGGTCCCGAGGGGCTCAGACTTGTTTTAGCCTAATTTCGAACCATTTCTCTTCATATTGGTAATGCTAGTTGCTGCTGGTTCTTGTGTGAACACACCTGCACCTCGTTTGCGCAGGTGAAATGGTCGCAGGAGAGACAAAGGAGTCACAGGAGCGGAAGTACTTCTGGGAGCAGGATGTGGTGACTTGAGCGCAGAAGCGATTGGCAGCACAAAATTGCAGTGTGGACTCGCACCTGCGTGTGCATAGATGCGGGCATTTTACCGTAGGTGCGAAGGCAGGCCTCTAGTGCTTCTCCACAGAAGCATGATTTTTATGGCAAAAGTGACGCCGTAGGAGAGGCTAATGTGTTGCAGATAAAGTGCTGGGCAGAATGGTAAATACAAAAGTTCGCGATTATGGCTTCATTTCAACATTTCCAAGCTCGGATTGAGGCAATTTTTGGAGCATTTTTCTTCACAAGGATTGGGGTAAGTTTTCTACACTTGGTTTTGATCTAATTTTATGAATCTATCTTCATTTTTGGCTATTGGTTGATGAATTTTAAAGAGAATTTGGGGATTTTAGCCTAAATTTTCTTAATGTGAATTTTTGAGTTTTGAACATCGATTCGGAGTCGCATTTGAGTGATACTAGTACGGTTGGACCCGTAATTGAATGGGTTGTCGGATATTTTAAGTTTTGATGGGTTCCTAGGCGCGGTCCCTGGTGTCACTTTTGGATGGTTTTGGGTTTTGATTAAGGATTCAATATTTTATCATTTGGAATTGATTCCTTGGACTTTATTTGTTGTATTTGAGTTACTTTTGGCTAGTTTCGAACCAATACGAGGTATGTACGTGCGGAATGGCATTTTTGGAGCATCGCTTGGCTTGCTCTATATTGAGATTTGCTTGTTCGAGGTAAGTAACACTTTCAAACATGGTGCTGAGGGTATGAAATCCCAAATTACGTGTTATGTGATGGCTGTTGAGGTGGGCACATACTAGGTGACGGGCATGTGGGTGTGCACTATGTAAGATGTAATTCCGTTATTTTTGTGGTACTGTGTAGTTACCTGGTCTTACCTGTAACCATGAAACTTCTACGTTCTTGAGCTATTGAGATTTGATCCATGTTAGAAACTATGTCTAAGCTACATGCTTATCCTGTTAGGACCCACAGAGGTCATTTTTGCCGTTGAATTATCTACTTTCATTGCATTACATACTCAATCATACGCATTCATATGCATATTATATATCAGTCTCTGTATCATGTATTGACACATCATATTATCATTTTGGGCTAGTTTCATGGCATTGTGAGCCCGGGAGACTGGAGAGATTGATGATTGAGTGAGGCCGAGGTCCTGAGTGTGAGTGATATTGTGGTAACGGGCTGCACGCTGCAACATGTTATATTGATTATATCATGGTATCGGATTGCACGCCGCCACATGATATATTGATTTGTGCCATGATTGAGTTAATATAGCGCTTGGGCTGACGGAGCCCCTCCGGAGTCTGCACACATCCCCAATGAGCGGGGTTGATTATATTGAGGGATGTATCTTCTCTGGCCATGGATCTTGTCTGAATCATTTATATACCTGGGGATGGATCTTCCCCACTAGCTGGATTTGGCCTTCAGTACTGAGTAGCTGATGGTCAGTTGATGTATATATTCCGGGATGGATGTTCTCTATGCCGTATTGGCCATATACATTACTGAGTGGTTGAGCATGATGATTGAAAAGTGTGAGACAGTGAGATTAAGTACTCCGAGAGTGTGAGTACATGAGTTCATCACTGAGGTACATGGCATTGACATGCACATATGACATAGAGGCGTAGAGATCAATTTATTCCTCATGATGTACGGTATCACATTATTCATGACTTCTCACACATATTAACATATAAACATAATGCTATATGTTACATTGGCAACCTGGAAAAAAAATGGAACATCCTATTTCTTGTTTAAAGGATTTTTGGAAAAAATTACTGTTTTCAAATTTACTTATATTTTCGACGATTTCAGTAAAAGATTTGAGTTATAACTGATATATTTGAAAAGTAGATCTATTTTTCGGGAAACTAGAATAGGCTGAGCTTTTCATCTCTGAATTTCTTCTTTTATTACTTGCTTTACATTGTTACGAACAGTTGTTGGATATTGATATTGGATTCGACCTTTGTTCTAGCTCATCACTTCCTTCAACCTAAGGTTAAGTTTGTTACTTATTGAGTACATGGGGTCAGTTATACTCACACTACACTTCTGCACCTTACATGCAGATGTTGGTTGCGGACGTTGCTGAGATTGAAGAGAGTTGGATTTGAAGATATACCTGCGTTCTGGTTGTAGTTGCCTCTTGTTCATGGTATCCTTAGAATATATAAATATGTTTACGTACTTTTCGAATATATGATGTAATAAATTCATACTGGCTTTGTAAATTTTATTCCTATAAGTTAATGATTTGTACTACCAGTCCTTGGGGAATGTATCAGATTCGGATATTTTGTTATTTAATTGCT
>ML315981.1:0-41250 GCA_005239505.1 Nicotiana paniculata | reverse complement strand
ATTAATTTCGAAAATTATAAATTAATTCCATAATTGGAAGCCTTGTTAATTAAATTATGTGGTTCTTGTTGTGCCTAAATAATAGGAAATAAAAGAATCCTTTTCGGGTGGAAAAGAAAACTTAACTGGTTTTGGAAAAGGGTTTTAACCCTTAAAACTTGTGCTATAAATACATAAGGTTTTCCACCTAGATGAGAAGAGGGAAAGGGGACAATTTTCTTAGAAATTTTGCCAACACGAAATTATTATTTCCGGATATTATTTGGGTAACACAGTAGAAGACCGTGGAAAGGTCGGAGATCGTGATCGTGCGGGTGGTGGAGATTTCAACAAGACGATGTGAAACTGAAGGCTCACATGACTAAAGAGCTGTGTTTACGCTTCAAAAGCTAACCAGTGAAATCCTATTTATACTAATTGCCTAGATTACATGTGATTTTGATAATAGGATTGCTTCCGCTGCTTATAATAATCCAACACATCTGAACCTAATATTTTACCGCGAAGCATAAATATATTAGTAGAATTCATCACTAAAATTTGAACACATAATTTTCTAAAAGTATCATGATTCTAGAATGCAAGATTAGAAGTTGTTATAAGCGCGCAACATGGCCTTCAGGTCATAGACTTGTAATATCGCTAATCTTATTGGTATATATATTTACGTTGAAACTAGGACTAGCTAAAATAAAAACTCCAAGACATTCTCCAAGTTGATCCTTTGCTCCATATAACACAAAAGGCATGATTTGGCAAGCAAGATTTTACCTTGGAAGAAGAGAAATAGCATGATAAAGATAATGTCACATCCCAAATATTCGGCTTAGGTATGAATGAGTAAAAGGTATAGTAAGGTTATATTTTGTACATGTGAAGTTCTATTGGTATGAGCATGACTAGAAATAATTATTTTAGAATCAAGACGAAGAGTGAGGTATACAAGATTCGATAAAATCTGCGAAGTTTGCAAAGGGTCAGTATTTCAAGAAGTTTAATGAACATTTTGTAAGGAATTTAGGAAAACGCAAAATACGAAAATTGTAGGCCTTTGAAATAGATTTCCAACTATATATTATGGAGCCAAAATAAATCTTTTTGTAAGAAGTTATGCGTGTTTTACAGAACAATGCGCAATCACCGCGCCCCGGACCGCGACCGCGGTTATGCGGCAGTGTTCGTGCCATTTACCGCGGTCGGGACCGCGGTCAGGCCTAGAGGTGCTCGGGGGGAGTTTTGGGGAGTCATTTTTAAAGCCCTATTTCGTCCCCCACATCTCCAAAACATAAAAACTTGCTCTAGAAAGGGGAGCTCTCAAAAACCTAACTCCTTAAAGGTCCCTCCACCATCCAAGGTAAGTTCTAATGGTGATTCTAAGTTTATTTCAATTCCCCAATGTCTTATTAACATGGTTAAATCCTCCATATCATTATATATTCGATTGGGACATCATTGTTGAGAGAAGGAACCCTATAACTCGAATTCAAGGGGATTGAACTTAAAAAAGGTAATGTCTTCACCCTCTAATTGATTCTAACATTTCATAATGATTATAGACTCTAGTTCATGAGTTATGTGTTGATGGATTTGATAGAAAAGCATGAACGATTATAGGTTTGGGTTGTTGATTGTTGATTATTTCTTAAGGGTGTTGCTTACTGATCACGCTCAACTATGTCTTATAGAAAGACTAAACGGGCGCTGCAAATATAATCCGGGGTATTACGCCCAGAGTCGATCCCACAGGGAATTTACGTATCAATCAAGCCGTCAGAATACAAAACTTTACTTAATCAATTTTCTCAAGACTTTTGAATATCAATTGGTGATGTTTTACTATTTCTACTGACAAAATTAATAAACTAACAATTAAATAACAATATGGTGTAAATAATTATAATAAAGGTCTAAGGTCATGGTTTCCCATGTCGGTGAACTTCCTTCTTGGATACTTCTTATAGTTTGATTAGTTATCTCTATCAATCATGAACACTCTATCTACCATAAATCACTCTCAAGTAATTATGATAATTTATTAGACGCACTCTCTCAAGTTATGCTAGCTAGATTGCATTATAGTTCACTTTAGATTGCACCTGAAGTATCGTTATTTCTAATCCAACTTCTAAACCCTCGGTTATGACTTTCGTCTATACTGTGGGAGTGGTGTTGTTCAAACAACTACCTAATATGCACTCTCTCTCAATTAGATACATAATAAATAGGAACAGCTAATTGAGGATCCTTTCAATTAACTACAACAAGAACGTAGTTGAACAGATAGAGATTAACAACCAACCAAACTATATTAATATTACAATAAGTTCATCCCCCAACGGGTTCCACCAAAACCCTAGATTAATGAAAATTAGCTACTCATGCTCATAATAATCAACTTTAAAATAACTTGCATAATTAAACTACAAAGTAATGAATAAAAGCTGTAAAAATCAACGTTTTGCTTCTCTGAGTAGTATTCCACAGGCGTCTCTTCTCTCTAATGACAAAAATCCTCCAAAGTTGTGTTTTTGGGTCTATTTATATGTTTGGGATAAACCCTAAACGTGTAGGAGACTTCTATTCAAACCGGGAAACACTTAAAACCTTCAAAATTCGGATTGGACCGGACTAGGGACCAGGCGTTACAAGCCAAACGCTTGGCTAACGCCTGGCCAAGCCTGGCGTTAGGGCCCAAACGCCTGGCTAACGCCTGGCCAGGCCTGGCGTTAGCGCTCAAATTCCTAGCTAGGCCAGGATTTACAGCCGAAACGCCCGGTTATAGCCCGGTTCACTCCTTTTCGACTCTTGAGCGTATTTTCGACGTTTATGCATCCATTTAACTCGGCTTCCATCTCCAATTCACCTACACATGAAATAGAATCCATTAGGCACATAATAAGTGTATTTTCATCATTAACGCACATAAAATGCAAGGCATATAATGCATTAAACCATGAATTCTAGCCACACATCAACACCCCACACTTAAACATTTGCTCGTCCTCGAGCAATCAAACTACACTCATGAACACAACTTATTAAGTAAATCCCTTAATACCTTATACCAAGAATTTTTTTAAAATAGTTTAAGCACATAGGTGGGACATCCTCGCCTCAATAATCGACTCACATATACCATGATTTATTCACAATCCACTAACTAATCTAACACAGAGGTCAACAACATTACCTTTCCTTCGTGAATCATGTGCCCTTACCAAATCAAAGAGTTAGTTCCACACACAATGAAATTTAAGAACACTTAGGAACTCAAGATAGAAAGAATTCACTCACTCTTAGAAATAATATTCATATGCCACAAAAGATGAACCATAGGCTTGCCCGTAGTGTACTACTCTACTAATCGAGCCCATTCAGTCTAGGGTCAAATAGGACTTTATTTGGTTGTAATGTAGGCTATGGGACGGGTAGGATATATTTAGATATAAGAGTGACTACACCTCCCCAAGCACTTTAATACATATACTTTAGCTTTCAACCTCAAACTTATAATAAACTAACTCCACCTTCACATCAATGTTATTACCCCATACTTCTTTAAGCACAATTACATTAAGAGTTACCACATATATATTTTTCTTTCACAACAATATAGCTATTTTTTTTCTATTTTTTTGTTCTTCTTTTTTTTTTTTCTTAAGTGACTCTTACTTGNATACATAGTTGGCTCAACAAAGAAACGCCTATATCACTTCCAAGACTGAACAAAACTACTATTTCGCTTTGCAAACACACGGGGCAAGTTCTAGACATCAAATGCAATACATAGAATAGCATACAAACCTCACACACACATGACACATAGCTCACTCAGGATTGGATCTATCACGATACTCCAGTTAAAGCAGTTAAGAAAATTTTAAGAATCTACGATTTAAGATATTCATCCTGGAGTCAAATATTGAGCCTAAGCGTCGCAACCAACGTACTGACTATTCTCAAGGAATCACAAAGTTCCGAGATATTGTTGCTGGTAATCCCTCAACCATGTGGTTACTACTCTTAAAAATTAAGAATTACCTACACCCGGTTCAATTAAAAACCCTTGGAAAAGAACCGCGGTCCAAAGAAAAACCAAAGGGGAATTACTACACTAACTAAAAAAGAATCTTTTTGGTATTTTCTCTAGACTTACTTTCCTCAAGAGAACTGTCTAGGATATTCATCGTCGGGAAGAGTCCACATACTTCTAACAAGATTTTTTTTTGTTTTGTTCTACCTAAAATAGAAAGACTACAGAAAAAGCTACAAAACTTAAAAGAAAACCAACTTGCTAACATGAACAACTAAAACTACTAACACACTAAACACAACAACTCACAACAAATATGTACAACACCTCACACTTAAATCATGCAATGTCCTCAGTGCATAACATATAGACAAAACAAGAAATAAAAGTAAGGTGCAAGAAACTCCCTGCTCAAGTCGCATCGTCATCCTTTCCATTAGTTTTGCTTTCCCTGCTCCTTCGAGCAACCGCTTGAATTACTTTATGCCTCCATTTTGAACTTATGAATTGGACCCCAAGTTTTGATTCCGCTCTATGATCATGCTCCTGGGGTGGTGGAACGAATTTGCATGGCCCAATAAAACAATGTACTAATCTGCGCTTCTTGGCCTTTCGATGAAATGTGTACTCACGACTTTCTGGCAAGAAGAATTCCAGAATGTAGGCATCTCGTTCTTTATCCCTTAACTCCTCAGGTGGTTCGGATGACTCTATTTTCATATCATCATCCAACCACAATGTGAAAAAATGGTTGGAGTGTGTATCAACATCCTCAACACTAATGACACTAGATTTAACAAAATATGTATCATCAATGTCCTTGGTTAATTCTAGTATCTTTTCTACCACATCGACATCCTCAAAATCCAGTCTGGCCTGCTCCACTAGCATTTCCTGTACATCATGATCCATGGGTTCTTTGTTCCTATTAAGCAGATAAGGTGGCAGTGGTTTCAGTTCCAACCTGGGTGGTTCTTCAATAGATGGCCTGGCCGACGGGTTCTCTCTTTTCTCTAAGTGTAATGACTCAAACTCGAGAAACTTTGGCCATACCCTTTTCCATCAAGTGCTAACACCCAATCTGCCAGTTCTTCACTGTTCATATCATCTAGATCCATCAAACATTCAGTAAAAGGGTCCCCAACAGTCAGGGACGCATCATCTTTTTTCGGGATCACGTTCACGACATAAATAAGAGAGCTGTTGGCTAACTCACTTGGTCGCCTCATAGACTTCTGCACATTGAACGTGATTTCTTCATCATTGAGCCTCATCTTAATTTCACCTGTCTCACAATCGATAAGGGCTCTGCCTGTGGACAAGAATGGCCTTCCCAAGATTATGGGAATTTCCTCATCCCCTTTACAATCTAGAATCACAAAATCAGCAGGGAACACAAACTTCCCCACTTGCACCGATACATCGTCCAGAATGCCTGACGGTCTCTTTACCGTCTTGTCAGCTAGCTGCAATACCATTGAAGTTGGTCTGGCTCTACCAATTCCCAGTCTTTTATATATGGCCAGCGGCATCAGATTAATGCTGGCCCCCAAGTCACATAGAGCTTTGGCGAAAACTAAGTTGCCAATGGTACAAGGAATTGTAAAACTCCCTGGGCCAGACAACTTTTCAGCAATAGGACGCGTCACCACCACACTATAAGTCTAAGTAAGGGTGACAGTAGCCAGATCTTGAAAGTCAAATTTTTTGGACATCAAGTCCTTCATCATTTTAGTGTAACCAGGCATTTCCTTAAACGCATCAATCAGTAGGATATTTACCTGTATTTGCTTTAGCATGTCCAAGAACTTTTTGTACTGTTCATCCTTTTGGTATTTGGCCAGCCTCTGAGGGAATGGAGCTGGCAGTCTCTTTTTCCCATTGATTTGGGACTTTTCTCTCTCAGCCACTACCGGCTCCTGGGCTATCTCCACTTCTTTTTCAGTCTCACTCTATGCATTGGGTTCTCCTTTAGTAAGTTGCTCTGTTACCTTGGTCAAGTTTGTTGAATCATCAAGTTCAATCGGTATGGGTACTAGTGTCTCGGCCATCCTGCTTTCACGAGCTCTCTCCAGTTCCAAGTCTAAATCCCTGCCATTGCGGAGAGTCACTGCCATCAGCTACCTTGGGCCCTGGTCTGTAGGATTTACCTGAGTATATGCAGGTAAAGTCCCACGAGGACGATTTCACTACCATAGATATTTGGCCCAACTGTACTTCAATATTTTTAATAGCTGCATCATGTACATCTACTCTCTCACTAATTTTAGCATTTTTCCCAATAACCTGCTGCATCACAGCTTCTAACCTGGAGAACCCATCTTCTTGCCTTCCCCCCTGTTGATGCTGAGGAGGGTTGTTGATTCTGATGGTTATAACCTTGTGGCCTCTGATATGGTGCTGCATTACCTTGTGGTCTCATGACACCCATATTTCCACTGTTCTGCTGTTGGTGAGGTGGTCTATACGGTTGAACTTGCTGACTCCAGTTCTGCCCCCTTGTCTCTGGCTTCCATAATTCGACACATAATTCATGTTTTCTGGATAAGGAGGGTGATCATATTCTGCATTCCACTGGTTACCAAATGGTTAACTAATGCAAGACGTGCATAAGCCCCCATTAGTTGTATCTACGATGTGTACCGGCTGCTTTTGCCCTGATTCTTCCACTTTCTTAGTTAGTATGATAATCTGTGTTATCAAGGTGGCCACGTTCTCTGCAATAGTATTGGATGGATCGAATGGAACTGAGTGAACTATAGGAGTAATGGGTGCATTCCTGGTTGTCCATCCTGAATTCTATGCCATTTTATCAAGTAAGATCTGACTTTCTCTCCACATTTTGTCAAGAGTTCTCCACCAGCTGAATCATCAACATTTGACTTAACATTATCAGCCAGACCCATATAAAAACGCTTCCCCAACATCTGCTCTGGAATATCATGATGTGGACAGATAACTAGCATTCCCTTGAATCGTTCCCATGTCTCCTGCAATGTTTCAACTGGTTTCTGTCTGAAGCTCAAGATTTCATCAATTTGTTGAGAAGTCTTGTTGGGTGGATGAAACTTGTTCACGAACTGCTTAACTAAATCCTCCCATGTGGTAATGGAATTGATGGGGAGTGAGTTTAGCCAAGTCTGGGCAGCTCCAGTCACTGAGAATGGAAACAACAACAGTTTTATTGCTTCCTGAGTGATGTTTGGCTGCCTCTGTGTTTTGCAAATTGACAGGAAGTTCTTCAAATGCTGCTGGGGGTCTTCGATGTATTACCTTGAGAATAGTCCCTTGTTCTGCAACAAGTGCAATATATTATTTGTAATCTGGAAGGACTCAGCCTGTATCTGAGGGAGTAGTATCGCAGTGGCTAAATTCTCTACCGTGGGTTGTGCCCAGTCATATAAAGGAGTCTCTGCTCCTACTTGAGCGGCTGCATCTACCACCACATCCCCATTGTTGTTCCTGTTATTTGGATCTTCTATGTCAGGTTTAAGTTGTAAAATTGATGGTTGCTGTTCGCTTTTCCGGTTGGCCCGGTTTAGGGCCTTGAAAACTTTCTCGGGGTCTGATAAGGCTTCAATTACTTCACCAGTTCTCGATGAGTTTCTAGGCATGCACCTGTACAACCAAGTTAGCAAACGTTACTTTCAATGTATAGATGAAAATTTTGAAGAAAATTGACTATATTTCAGAATTTTGTATTTCTTCCAACTTCAATTGATAACACCGTTAATTCCTCGGCAATGACGCCAAAATTTGATCATGCTCAACTATATCTTATAGAAAGACTAAACGGGCGCTGCAAATATAATCCGGGGTATTACGCCCAAAGTCGATCTCACAGGGAATTTACGTATCAATCAAGCCGTCAGAATACAAAACTTCACTTAATCAATTTTCTCAAGACTTTTGAATATCAATTGGTGATGTTTTACTATTTCTACTGACAAAATTAATAAACTAACGATTAACTAACAATATGGTGTAAACAATTATAATAAAGGTTTAAGGTCAGGGTTTTCCCCGTTGGTGAACTTCCTTCTTGGATACTTCTTATAGTTTGATTATTTGTCTCTATCAATCATGAACACTCTATCTACCATAAATATCTCTCAAGTAATTATGATAATTTACTAGACGCACTCTCTCAAGTTACGCTAGCTATATTGTATTACAGTTCACTTTAGATTGCACCCGAAGTATCGTTATTTCAAATCCAACTTCTAAAGCCTCGGTTATGACTTTCGTCTATGATCTGGGAGTGGTGTTTTTCAAACAACTACCTAAATATGCACTCTCTCTCAAGTAGATGCATAATAAATAGGAACAGCTAATTGAGGATCCTTTCAATTAACTACAACAAGAACGTAGTTGAACAAATAGAGATTAACAACCAACCAAACTATATTAATATCACAATAAGTTCATCCCCCAATGAGTTCCACCAAAACCCTAGATTAAGGAAATTAGTTACTCATGCTCATAATAATCAACTCTAAAATAACTTGTATAATTAAACTACAAAGTAATGATTAAAAGTCGTAAAAATCAATGTTTTGCTTCTGAGTAGTATTCCACATGCGTCTCTTCTCTCTAATGGAAAAAAATCCTCCAAAGTTGTGTTTTTGAGTCTATTTATATGTTTGGGATAAACCCTAAACGTGTAGGAGACTTCTATTCAAACCGGGAAAAACTTAAAACCTTCAAAATTCGGATTGGACCGGACTAGGGACCAGGCGTTACAGGCCAAACGCCTGGCTGACGCCTGGCCAAGCCTGGAATTAGGGCCCAAACGCCTGGCCAGGCCTGACGTTAGGGCTCAAACGCCTGGCTAACACCTGGCTAGGCCAGGCTTTACAGCCCAAACGCCCGGCTATATCCCGGGTCACTCCTTTTCGACTCTTGAGCGTATTTTTCGACGTTTATGCATCCATTTAACTCGGCTTCCATCTCCAATTCACCTACACATGAAATAGACTCCATTAGGCACATATGAAGTGTATTTTCATCATTAACGCACATAAAATGTAAGGCGTATAATGCGTTAGACCATGAATTCTAGCCACACATCACTTACCTTATGGGAGATGGAATGATGTTGATTATAACCATTTGAGACTTTAGAATTTATCTAGGAGCAAGAGAATGGGTTATTGGGTGTAGAAGCACCACTAATTAAGGTCTATGAAGCTTTATGCCATCAAGTGTTTGATAAAATGCCTAAGTGACCAAAACATGACTATTGTTGCTAATTTGGAACCACTTTGACTTGTATTGATATAGATTAAAGTTGAAAGGGTTGGCGAATATTGTATTATGATTAAGAGCAGGAACTTAAGGTATGTGAGACTAACTCTCTATGTTTGGGAATGTTAATGATTCTTCCTACACTATGTTTCTTTTATCACGTTACCAATTGCCTCACAAATATAGTTACGCCTACTTTTGCAGAACTTCTATTCTCTAGCTTCGTATCTCGTTCATGAATTTCGTTCTGAACGTTGTGAAATCAATGCGTAATCAATATAGACTTGGGTTTGGTGCCCATGAGTCTTAGTCTAGATTACTCAGCAAGTCATAAACAGTTGAAGTTTCAATTTTCATAATCAGTTCATGAATACATGTCTCAGTCTAGCTCTATTCAGCATTCAAGTGTCATGTAACTCAGTATGGTTCAATATTTCAGCATCATGAATTTCAGTATAATTCTCAGTTCCTGAATGTTGAACACCTGTATTTGGGCTTGAGGCCGTAGTTTATATGCTTTATGCATGTTTGGGCCTGAGGCCGTAGTTTATGCTTTATGCATTTTTGGGCCTGAGGCCGTCGTTATGTATACGTATACTTGAGCCTGAGGACGTAGCTTGTGCACATATATATTGGGCCCGAGGTCGCAGCTTATTCAGATAAATAGGTTGTTCATCATTCAGAAGAGGGAGTATTCATATCCTTACTTCCTTTCAGTTCAGTTATCAGTTATCAGTTCAGTATACAATTATCAGTTATCAGTTATCAACTATTAGTTATCATTTTAGTTTCAGTTTCAATAGTTATCATTTCAGTTATCAATTATCAATTCTCAGTCATCAGCTTAGTTTCAGTTTCAGTATTTATAATTCTTTCTTTCAGTTGCTTTACATACCAGTGCAATTCAAATGTACTAACGTCCCTTTTTCCTTGGGGCCTGCATCTCACGATGCAGGTGATGATTTACAGGTTGACGATTTAGAGCGCTAGGATTCTCGTACCAGCTATTTAGTGATCCCTAGTTCTTTCGGGGCATTATCAGTACCTTACATTCTTCAGTATTTTTAGACAGTCAGTGTATTCAATACTTCATTAGAGGCTTCATAGACTAGAGTAACAGTTAGACAGAGTCACATGCATTTAAGGTTAAGCAATGTTGCTACATATATGTTTCAGACTTATATTAGTGTTTCCGCATTTGATTTACATCGTTTAGACTTTCAGTATATCAGCATGTGTTAGTTTATCTTCTGCATTAAGTATGTTATGATATCACTTGTTGATTCAGCCAGCCAATTGGTTCGCTCGGTCACATGTAGTCAGGCACCGAATGCCGTGTTACGTTCAGGTCCAGGTTCGGGGCGTGACAGATAAGTCTGTCAATATATTATATAGCCAAAGACGACTTCCTAGTATACTTAACTTGTACAACTCCCTATACTTTTTAGAAGGACAAAAAATTAGTAGTACATTAGGCAAGTCGATCCTTGGCTAATAAACAAAGACTCTTCTTTTCATGCCCAAGTTATATTTTTTTCATGATTGGTACTGGAGCTGTCGATATAATTGGTTTCCTTAAGAAATTCAATGTTTGGATTAATTACCTTTACACAATTTGCTCATTCATACAATTCTTTTGCCCCTGTTCTCAATCCTCATCACCAATATTAATTGTATTCTCTTGGAGGAATATGCTCATATGTGATAGAGGAATCTAATTATATTGTTCTTTTTTTCTTTTTCTTATTATTGATATATACCCGTCAACTAGAGATTGGGATGATGTTAAAGAATTGAAGTTTGTGATCATATCTGATCTTTGACATTCCATTATTGCATATAATTAATTAGCAGCTCAGGCAATTGGCTTTTGGAATCAAATATTTGATCACTAACCAGATAACTACTTGGCCTTCAAAAGCAGTCAATATAGA
Organism: Nicotiana paniculata; assembly: GCA_005239505.1. Classification (NCBI taxonomy): domain Eukaryota; kingdom Viridiplantae; phylum Streptophyta; class Magnoliopsida; order Solanales; family Solanaceae; genus Nicotiana; species Nicotiana paniculata. Next base: position 30,036 of record ML315981.1, on the reverse strand, counting down.
TATATGTTGTGCTGGATAGAATTACATTATTCATTCTCTAGTTGTTGACTAGAACAGTTTCAGGTTACAAAAATTCTTTATAAAACCTAGTCACTTAATTACCAGCCTACAATTAACGTGACTCGACTTCCTTGTGGACTTGGCCACTATATATGTTATCAATAAAGATATGCCATAATTCTATAATATTTAGGCGGTTACCTGGTCATACCTGAAATATATAAATATCCCATGCAAAACTGAATTGTACAAGAATCAACTAGCAAGACCATGGTCTTTAGCTTGCAATAATCACCTCACAAACTTGAAAATTTGTTAGTTATCAAAACTCAATTTCTAACAATCTTGAACTTATAATTACTGCCCAGCTAATTCAGATTCATATCACGTATGACCCATTTAAGGGAAGTCTCATTACCGGGATATTCTCTATTCCTAGGTCTTGAACCCTTCCTTTCTATATCTGACACGAACAACATAAAAATAACAATCTAAAAAATTTAAAATATGTAACATTGAGGAAATAATATATATTAACAATTCTGAATTCTAGCTACCTAATTTATAGACCTTCTCCCATATGCACGAAAACAAAACGTCTAATTTAGTTCGCCGCTGTGTCAGTTTCGTTTCTTTCATTCTCTAATTATCTAGGAGGTATCATGGTTTGGAGAGCAAAACTACAACAGGACTAGTCATTAGCTAATGCAGCTCGTCATGATCTAAATTAAATGATCAAGATCAGCAATTCTAACTTGTTTTAGAAGTATTACGCCTAATCTCTACTATTGATGTATTATGTCACTAGATTAATAAGTGTGAGAGTTATGTTCTCCTAGTCATTCCTAATTACTTTTGCAAAACTTGATATAAGATTTTCAACTGAGAAAATATATGTGAACTTGATACAGACTTTATATTCTTGACATAACATGATTGTTTAAGAGTTTATTTTTTGAAGGACAAAGGTCCCAGTTTGCCCTTAAACAATGCAAAAGGGTATTGAATTTTCTGAATGTCCTGATCAATTCACATATCACTTGAGTAATAGTATGAAACCTTAAAAAAAGGTGATCTAATAGTTGAAAAAAAGGAAAAGTTATATTCTCTCGGTAGAGAATAATCCAATCTTTTCCTTTTATTCTAATTAGATGATTGTATATCCGTTTTGTGGATTAGTGTGCAATTTAGAAAGCCTCTAGTTTTAAAGAATCCTTTTGCGTACCCTAAAAGATGAATTATTACACATTAATTAGAATTAGATTAAGTTGGCCTAAGTGAAGTTTGTTTTGATGATTGACAAAGGAACTCAAACATAAACCAAGTCCATATACAGTGTACACAGACACGGGCATTATCAAGCACAAGGCATGCACGTGAAGGAGATAAGCTTGAGTGGTTATATCTGACATCTTCTGAACGAAAATGTTACATAATTGATAAGGAGAAGCGCTTCTTACACGAAGAGAACTCTATCCTAGATAAGAGAGGAGTTAAAAGTTGAAGATAACTAGAACTCTTCTACCAAGGAAGAGTAAAGCATTAGACTTAAAGTTATTTCCTATTCTACTAACTCAATATATTTCATGATGTTCTCACTTTACAGGCATGCACAAACGCTGAAGTTAAACGAGAGTTGAAAGCAAAATAGCAAGGCATTTTGCAAGCAATTCCTGTGTGATTCGAGCGTGCGAACCTGAAGCTACATGAACCAGATAGAAGAACCGGTTCCAAGTGTCTGTCTTTTATTCTAGTTTCATTGTAGTAGGTTTTTGAGTTGTACCTTTTAGCTTTATCTAGAAGTAATTGTACTAGGTACTTTGATTGTAGTATTCAAGTTAGAGTTCACTTGAAGTTGTCGCAACAACTAGAGGTTGGTTGCCACAAATGGTTAGAGGTTATTCCTAGGTTTACAAATGTTAAGTCAAAATCTAAGTTTCCACAAGGACAATTTACTTACATTGTTTTTCAGAAATCATGGTATCAACAAAAGGAAAGAAAACTATCCAGAAGCTGGCGAAAGAAGGAAACCAAAGATGTGTTGCTGAGTCAAGGGAGCTGATGATGCTGAATTCATGAACAAGAAAAAGGAAACTAAATCTATCATATCCTTTCAGCCTCAATCAAAGGAAATCAAGTCTACAAATCAAGGAGTTATATCCAGTAAAGGCCAAAATATTCGGTATCCTCAATTAGCTCAATCAAAGGCTCGAATCTCTCCGTAATGTAAGGTTGTGACAAGGAAAGTCATGAACGAATCCGGCCCTTCCCAAGAGCAGGATTCGAGAGGCAACCCTTGGGTCAAATCCCTTTGAAGATCATGTGCCTCTATTTTAGTCAAAGTTCAACGACTCTCAACTCTCTATAAGAATTCTGCTCAGATCAAATGGAAGGCTTATGTAACTACAGACATTATCTTCCAAATCTCTCTACTTCTTAGCCTAAACACTGTATTCCTCAATTTATCAGTGTCACAAAAGATAGGAAGAGTTAGAACGCAAAAGAGAGTTGTTTCATTATTCAAGATACATTGTTGCTATAATTCGCTGGTGGTGAACGAATCAAAACCATCCTTGTTGTAATTATTTTCAAGATATAAGGGAACCCATTGTGACCCAAGGGAAACTGGGTGTAAGTACCACACCGGTACCGAACCAGTATAAAATTATTGTGTGTTATTCTTTTTTTTTGTTTATTGTTATTTGCATTGTGCACGAAATCTAGTCGACTAAAATCATCTTTAGTAAACTATTTTCAATAGAACACAATTCATGCCCTCCCCTCTTGTACTTTCAATTGGTATGAGATCCAGGCTCACAATCTCTGCTTAACAGCTAGTGAGAAAAATATCATAGGATCTAACACTGTTGTTGGTGCGCTATTTCAAGAAGGAACCTCTCAGGTTCGACCTCCCTACTTCAACGGACAACACTTTTCTCATTGGAAAGTGCATATGGAAACATACACTATGTCATATAACATCAAAGTATGGCGTGTGATCAAAAAGGGAAATCTTCCAATCCCAAGAAAGAAAGATGCAAATGGTAAAGTTACCGTATCAACTGATCCACTCGACTTAGACGATTACACTGACGAATAAGCTGTTGTTATAACTGTGAATGCTAAAGAAAAAAATTTACTGTACAATGCTATCAGTGGAGAAGAGTATGAAAAGATCTCAAGTTGTGAAACAACTAAGGAAATTTGGAACAAACTGGAGGTTACTTATGAAGGAACCAACAAAGTGAAAGAAACAAGAATTATTCTTTTGGTTTGGGACTACGAGCTATTTGAAATGAAGGATGGAGAATCATTATAAGAGTTGTTCTCTAGGTTCATCAAATCTCTTGGAGATCTAAAGTCCTTTGGTAGACCTATTAAAAGTGGAGAACAGGTTAGAAAATTCTCAGGAGTTTACATACAATTTGGCAGCCAAATATCATCGCCTTGGAATGTCAGGATCTTGATAAAATGTCTTATGATGAACTTAGAGATAATCTAATTGCTTTTGAGAAAACTCACTTGAATAGACAAATTCAACAAGAAAAGAAGAAAATTGTTGCTTTTAAAGCAGCTGTGGCTGAACCAGAAAATGAAGAAGAAGAAGAAGAAGAAGAAGAAGAAGGATAACAAGATGAAAATATTGCCATGATTTCTCAAGTTGTAACAAGCATGATGAGGAAAAATAGAAATAGCATAAGAGGGAAGTCCAACTTCAGGAAAGGAAGGATAAACAATGAAACTGATAAAAATGATGGAAGATGCTATGAATGTGGAAATTTTGGTCACATTCAAGCTGATTATCCTGAACTGAAAAAGAAACTCAGCAGAAACATGCAAAAGAAGAAGTCTTTCGGAGACTGGAGTGATGAAGAAGAATCTGATCATGAGGAAGTTGCAAATATATGTTTCACGGCCATCAATGAAAATGAAGATTCAGAGGAGCTTGGGCTAATGGCAGATGGAGATGTTGATGAGGAAGATAACTCAAATGAACTTGGTCTTATGGAAGACGAAGGAACTAGTGAGGTGCGCCTTCCTACATATCCTAACTGTTATGAACTTCAAGAATTTGTTGATATTGCTCTAGCGGTATTGAAACTGGCCATAGTTGTGAAATTGAGCGTGATATGCTACATGATGAAGTAAATGACTTTCAACTTCAGTTGAATGAATTGCAAAAATCTACTAGTCATAGTTCTGTCAAATCAAATCAGACTGCTCATCACAAACAGAAGATATCTCATGCATGTTCCTTTTGTGGTAAAACTGGCCATAGTACTAACCAATGCAGGAATAGAATTAGAGCAGAAAAAGGCTCTGAAAATTCTAATAGTCCATCATGTTTTTATTGTGGTAAAAGGTCACACCTCAAATCGTTGCAGATTCAAGGATAACAGGAAATGGGTCTGGCGACCTAAATCTTCAAATCAAACTAACACTCTGCATTCTAACCATTTAGGACCCACGCAGGCTTAGGTACCTAAAAATAAGTAATTTTGTTTCGCAGGAACACCGCAAGAAGAATCGAAATGGAAAATGGTATCTCGACATCGCGTGTTCCAAACATATGAATGATGACAAACAATTATTCAAGACAATCACCAAAATAGATGGAGGAACAATTACCTTTGGAGATAAAATTAAAGAAAATGTAATCGGAGTTGGAAAAGTTCCTTTAAGCTCAACATGTGATGTAGATGAAGTCTACTTGGTTGATGAACTCGGCTACAATCTTCTAAGCATTAGCCAACTATGTGACAATGACTATGAGGTTCATTTTAAGAAACATGGTTGGTTTATTGAAGATGAATCAGGTGAAGTCATTCTCTCAGGTAATAGAGAAAGAAATGTCTATACTATTAGCAATTTAGATAATCTTGGGGATCAAATTTGAATGCTCCCATGATTGATGATCCCTAGGTTTGGCATAGAAAACTTGGTCATGCCAGCATGCATACTATTCAAAAACATTCCAAACATGATCTTGTGATCGGACTTCCAAAATTATATTTTTCAAAGGATCATATTTGCGATGCATGCCAACTAGGAAAACAAACTCGCTCATCTTTCAAAATTAAAAACATTGTTTCCACCTCTAAACCTCTTCAACTATTGCATATGGATTTATTTGGTCCAACTAGAACTGCTAGCATAGGTGGTCGGAAATATACTTTTGTTATTATGGATGATTTCTCCTGATTTACTTGGGTTATGTTTTTGATTCATAAAGATGAAGCTCTAAATAATTTTAAAGTTTTATGTAAGAAGTTTCAAGGAGAAAAGGGGTACTACATTTCTACTATCAGAAGTGATCATGGAGGAGAATTTGAAAGCAGAGCTTTTAAAAACTTTTGCAATGATCAAGGAATCTCTCACAACTTCTCTTCACCAAGATCACCGCAAAAAAATGGAGTGGTAGAGCGTAAAAATAGAACTTTACAGGATCTGGAAAGAACCATGACTGTGGAAAATTCTCTACCTCACCATTTCTAGGCAGAAGTTGTGAGCACAACATACCATATCATCAATAGATGTCTTATTTGACCAATCCTCAAAAAGACTCCATATGAACTATAGAATGGTAAGAAACCTAATATCAGCTATTTTCACCCGTTTGGATGCAAATGATTCATTCATAACAATGGAAATGACAATTTGGGTAAGTTTGATCCTAAGAGTGATGAAGGTATATTTCTTGGATACTCTCATTCAAGTAGATCATATAGAGTTTATAATAAAAGAACGTTATGCATTAAAGAATCAATTCATGTTATTTTTGTTGATACTAACCCTCACCCAAGGAATGTAAAACTTCCTGAAGATGAGGAAATCTTTTTTGTCCCTAAATATGTTATTGTAGGAAAAGATCATCAAAGTGAGTCAGCTGATCAGCAGACTCACCCAACTGAAGAGCTTGTAGAAAATCACGAACCTTCGCAAATAGATCAGTCGACTAATATGGAAAACTTTTCCAAACACTCCAAATGAATGGAAAAATGAAACAGACTGTCCTCACAAATTTATTATAGGAGATCCATATGAAGGAATCACTACCAGAAGATCTCAGAAGATCAAATCTCATGTGGCTCTTATTTCTCAACTTGAACCAAATAAAGTGGATGAAGCTCTGCAAGATGCTCACTGGATAAATTTTATGAAAGAGGAACTTGATCAGTTTGAAAAAAATAAAGAATGGGAATTGGTTCCAAGGCCTTCAAATTTCTCCGTCATAGGGACCAAATAGGTATTCAGAAATAAATTGAATGAATCTGGTCAAGTGGTTCAAAATAAATCAAGGCTAGTTGCTCAAGGATACTCTTAACAAGAAGGAATCGACTATGATGAAACCTTTTCTCCTGTAGCAAGACTCGAATCTATTCGAATAGTACTTGTTTTTGCTGCTCACAAAGGATTCAAGCTATTTCAAATGGATGTTAAAAGTGCGTTCCTAAATGGCTATATCTCTGAAGAAGTATATGTGAAGAAACCACCAGGATTTGCAAACGTCACCTTTCCTGATCATGTATACAAGCTGACTAAACCTCTGTACGGTCTCAAACAAGCTCCTCGTGCCTGTTATGAAAGGTTAAGAACTTTCCTTCTAAATCAAGGTTTCAAACGAGGTAATATCGATACAACTTTGTTTATTTAGATTTCAATTTCAGATAATCTTATTACTCAAATTTATGTTGATGATATTATTTTTGGAAGTCCTAGCTCTATTCTATGTGAAGAATTTGCTCTCTCTATAAAAGGAGAATTCCAAATGAGTATGATGGGAGAATTAACGTTCTTTATCGGACTACAAATCAAACAGTCTCCTAAAGGGATTTTCATTAGCCAAACCAAGTATACTAAGGAACTCATAAAGAAATTTGAAATGGAGGTTGCTTAGTCCATTGGTACTCCAATGAGTCCAACAACTATGCTTGATGACGACATCAATGGAGAGAATGTTGATGAAACCATGTATAGAGGAATGATTGGTTCCCTATTATTTCTCACTGCTAGTCGACCAGATATTATGTTTAGTGTCTGCAAGTGTGCAAGATTTCAGTCGGCTCCTAAGGAATACCATCTCACTGCTGTTAAACGTATTATTAGATACCTTATTGGTACCTATGAGATAGGATTATGGTATGATCATTCTAACAATTTTTCCTTAAGAGGATTTTCAGATGCAGATTTTGCAGGTGACCAGATTAATTTTTTTTCTAAAGAAATGTTATCTGAGTTACTACTAGAGCTAATTGATGAATTTGACGATGTGAATAATGAAAAAGAACATCTATCCAAAGAATGCGTGACTTTAAAAGCTAAGTGCAAAAACCTAGAACTTAGGGCTTGTGAAACTGAAAGTGAAAATATTGTGTTGAAGAACCAGGTTCATGCACTGGGCACAACTGTCCTAGAACATAGATCTGAAAATCTAAAATTGAAATTAAGAACAGGTAAAAAGAATAATCACACACAACTCATTTTAGAAGAAAATATAGGAAAAATAAAAGATGAGTTGTATAACAGGGATGAGAATGTAAGAGTCGTAAAGGAGGATCTGAACAAGGTGAAGCATGAGCTAGACAGACTTGTAAATGAAACAAGTCCTTCGATGCACTTTCATGGCTACAAGAACATATAGTAGTAATAGAAGAGGACTTGGTTTTGGGAACTCTTCACCTAAGTAGGATCCCAAAAGTAAGTACCTCACACTCCCTGAAAATAAGATTTTCACAAACTGTGGTAACACCGGTCACTATATGAATGCACTGCAAAAGAGAAGGCAGATCAAAAGAACAAAATTTTTTTTTTAGGGATAAATAGGCTGCCAAGTTTGACTAAAAAGAATTTGATTTATACTTTTGACTATAGAAAGGGACCCAAACTTGTTTGGGTTCCTAAAACTAACCCCTGATTTCCTTTTGCAGATCCAAGTGAAGGGGAGCAGCCAAATATGGTACATAGATAGTGGTTGTTCAAAGAACATGACAGGAAGCAAGAACTAGTTCCTTTCACTTGAGGATCTTAAGGGAGGTAATGTCTCCTTTGTAAATGGAAAGAAAGGTGATATCATTGGGTTTGGAAAGGTTGGTAAGTCTGATTCTCACTCTATTGAGAATGTATACTTGATAGAGAGGCTGAAGTACAGTCTAATAAGTGTATCACAATTATGTGCTAGAGGTAACATGGTAGCCTTCACCTCTACAAAATGCTTTGCGATTAATCTTACCAGTGACAAGAAAGTTTTGCAGGGAAAAAGAGTGAACAACATATATGTTGTGGATCTATCCACACTTTCAGATATTGAACTCACTTTTTTAAGTGTGTTGGATAATGATCCCCTCCATTGGCACAAGAGACTTGAACATGCTAGTCTAAGTCAACTCAACAAACTAGTCTCCTAAGACTTGGGGATAGTGCTTCATTACATTAAGTTCAAGGAAGATAAAGTTTGTTTGTCTTGTGCAAGGGGGAAGCAGGTAAGATACTCTTCTAAAAGCAAGAAAATGGTAAGCACTACCAGGACGATGGGACTGGTCCATATGGATCTTTGTGGACCAATGAGAAAATTAAGTAGAGGTGGTAAGAAATATGTTATAGTGCTTGTTGATGATTACTCTAGGTTTACATGGACTCTATTTTAACATCTAAAGATGAAGCATTTGACATATTCACTTTCTTTGTTTAAAAAACTCAGAAATAACTAGGCATTAGGTCTGATTATGGTACTGAATTTGAGAATGCTAAATTTGATAAATTTTATGATGAGCATAGCATAAATCATAACTTTTCTTCTCCTAGGACTCCACAACAAAATGGAGTAGTTGAAAGAAAGAATAGGACATTGAAAGAAATGGCTTTGACTATGCTTCGTTCAAGTAAAATGCCACATAGCTTCTGGGCAGAAGCTGTGAACACTACTTGCTACATCATAGATAGGTGCATGACTAGACCTCTGGTTGAGAAGACTCCCTATGAGTTACATAAATGGAGAAAGCCATATATACCATCTTAGGGAATTTGGTAAGTAGGGATTTTGACCTCTTATTTGTTCTCTTTTACTTGTATTTTAGGTAAAAAATGCTTGAAGGTATTCCCGAAAACTAATGAAATGTGCTTCCTTACAGGAATGTTGCAATATGAGCCAAAGGAATCAAAATCAACTCATAAAGGAGTCAAAAGTTGAACAAGAACCAAAACAGGACAAAGAGGCCAACTCTGCGGACCACATGATTTTGTATACGGCCACAAAAGATGGTTCAAAGACTTGGATTTGTGCAAATCAAGAACTTCTGACCACACAAATTTTGTGCGTCCGCATTCAATATTATGCAGTCCGCAATAAATGAGATTCAGAGAGTTGGCATTCTGGAAACATAAAAGAGTGCAAATCACACCAAAATTGTGCGGATGCAGGATGTCAAGTGCGGTCACATACACAATTGTGCGGTCCACAGGAATGAAGATTCAGAGATCTGGTTTAAGTCCAAAGTCAAGGAAGTGCGGACTGCATCACTTTTATACGACCAAATAATCAAGAGCGCGACCGCACTCAGAATTGTGTCCAACACTCAAAGTCAAGAATGCGGACCGTACCATAATTATGTGGCCGCAGAAGCAAGTGTGCGACCGCACTCAGAATTATGCGGCCGCACAACCTCTGCAGGGGCATTTTTGTCAGATATTTTTAGCTTAGTATAAATAGAATTCTTTGTCATTTTTAGGTTAAGTTATGTTTTAGAGGAGCACATGTTCCGTATTTCTTTACTGGTTTTTGTAACTTTGTACTAGATTTGTCTTTAAAAAATAGATTTTCATCCCATAATCAAATATTATGGATTCTATCTTCAGTTCTTCTTTAATTTATGCAATTTCCATGAGTTGCTAAACCCATAGCTAGGGTTATGACCCAACCCTAGTGTGGGTATTAAATGGGTGTTTGATTTAGGGCTTGTTAGTGATTGGATTAGTGATATTTAGCCTAGTCCTTTCTATAACTCAAGAATTAATGGTTTCAAACATTGATTCATGTCTATATGACTTATTCTCTACTTGAGAAAGTGGGACTAAGTCTAGGAAAACTTGGCTAACAAGGAATTAGGGTGAACTCAAGAAATTGATAGCCCCAATTAAAGGGTTACACGTAGAGATAGTAATACCCGACTTGAGCTAATATCACTTGATTATATGAATACCCATTTTCACTTGAGAAAGCCAAATTGGGAAAAATCACTCAAACTACCGAGAGGTATAGAGTGATTACCCGGGTGTGATAGCTATATTACGTCCCCAACTAATCAAGCTTGCCCTGGAAATTACAATTCGTTAGATAACCACCTAGGTGGAAGTAACGAACCTAGTCCCTTTAATCATTTGAAAAACCCAAAACAAAAATATTGTCCTTAATTTTATTAATTCCAATCAATAGAGTAAAAATAGAAGTAGAACACCAACCAAGTTTGTGGAAGTGCAATTATATCCAAAACTCTAAACTCACTTAGATATACACCTAATCCCTTTTGTTAACTCCTCGTGGATTCGATCCCGACCTTAGTTGGGTATATTATTACAGCGACCGCCTCACTACTAAATAGTAGTATGGATTTGGCCACGATAAATTTTTGGCGCCGTTGCCGGGGAGTTAATGGATTTAGCTATATATCTAAGTATTTATTTGTTTTGTCTTTCTTTCCTTCCGTTTAACTAATTTTATTTGTCAATTGCTTTTAGGTACGAAATGGCTCTTAACAACGAGCCCCTCAGAAATATACCAATCGGGGAGGAGGTAGATGATGAGAATGTGGATGAGGTTCATCTCGAGCCTCAAGTACAAAGGAGAGGCCCACCACCTCATGATAATGTCCCAAACACTCCCCCACCTCCACCGGTGTTGCCCAACGAAGGCTATGCTAGTGCAATAGTTCCACCCCGGATTAGGGCGGGCAACTTCCGGATAACCAATGTGATGCTTACACTGCTTGAGCAGCGGGGTTTCTTCACCGGGGCTCCACACAGAAATGCCTATAAGCAACTAAAAGGTTTTGTTGGTACATGTTAGGGGAGAAAGCAAACGAATTTATCCGACGACGTATTGAGGTTAAGGCTATTTCCCTTTTCTCTATAGGGAAAGGCTTTGGACTGGCTAGAGAGGTTGACCAATCATTCCATACACACTTGGGATGAGTTGGCCGAGAAGTTCATCACAAAATTCTTTTCTCCGGGGAATATGGCTACGCTAAGGGATGAAATTATGGCTTTCAAACAAGATCCAAACGAGACATTGCATGAGATTTGGGAAAGGTATCGCACAATGGTCAAAGAATTCCCAAACAACGATATGACTGAGGCCATGATCTAACAGACTTCTACACGGAGATCAACACAACTAATCAATGTGTGGTAAATCAACTCGCTGAGGGTAACTTCATGAACATGCCTTATTCTGAAGCTTGTGAAATATTAGATGAGATGGTGGATACCTCTTCGGCATGGAAAAGTAGTGTTAATGTTCCACAGGGTGACCCTAATGTTATCCACCTACACAAGGAACTACATGATCATGGGCAAGATATTGCGGAGTTGACAACCACCATGAACTAATTGGCCAAGGCTTAGCTTCAACAGGTTCAAGGGCCAAAATAGGTGAATGGTATGGAAGGGGTAAACATGATGGTTAACAAGAGAAGGCAATGAGGTCAACAAATACAAAACCATCCGAAGAAATTTGAGCAAAGTAGTAGTGGGTTTAATAAAGATGATGCATATGATGAGAAAGATGAAGAGGTTCAATATGACAACAATTATCAAGGTCAAAGGAGCAATTCTCCAAATCAACAACAATGGAGATCATAGGGAAACCAAGGAAACTAGAACAACCAAGGCCACCAAGGTAAGTGGAGTTGTGGCAACAACGACAACCAAGGCAATTGGGGGAACAATAACAATAAAAACAATTGGGGTAATCGGAAGCAATTAGGGAGGAAATAAAAAAAGGCAATTGGTGTGTCAATAATCAAAGTAATTGGGGAGGAAATAATAATCAAGGAGGTTGGAACAATAACAATCAAGGAAATCGAGGGTCGGGCTTTTAAAGGCCCCCGATGTATCAACAACCGAACAACCAGCCTCCATATCCGTCGTTAGGTCCTAGTTCTTCCAATAATGAAATGGGACGGATTGAGAACATGTTTAAGAAAATGATGGAGAAAAACACCGACTCCGATGCCCAATTAGCCTCCCATAATACTTCTATCTGCAACTTGGGGGTCCAACTTGGCCAAATTTGTCAAGCTTTGAATACTCACCCTAAGGGTAACTACCAAGTGATACGGTGGTGAACCCGAAGGGTGGGGAAAATACAAGGCATGCTATGGCTGTGACAACAAGAAGTGGGAGAGGTGGAGTTTCTAGTACCTCAAACCAAAGAAAGAATGTGAATGATGATGTGTTGGTGCAAGATGATGATGAGAAAAACAATAATGTTCAAGCAAATGATGAGGTGAGGATAGACATTGATGAAAATGTGGAGGAGACACAAGATGATGTGAACCCGTCTAGGGAGCATATAATAGACATACCAGATCCGGTAGTGCCAAAGGCCAAGGATCTGTCGCCAAGGCCTCCTCCTCCATATCCTCAAAGACTTGCAAAGGAAAAAAATGAGAATTAATTCAAGAAATTCATTGATATGATGAAAAGTTTTTCCATAAATGTGCCATTGGTTGAAGCCTTAGAACATATGCCGAGTTATGCCAAGTTATTGAAGGATTTCGTAACAAATAAGAGATCAATGAACTATGAAATGATCAAAATGACACATCAAGTGAGTGTCATTGTGCATTCCATGGCTCCAAAGTTGGAAGACCCCGGTGCTTTTACAATCCCGTGCACTATTGAGAGTGCCGATTTTGCCAAAGCTTTATGTGACTTGGGGGAAAGCATTAACTTGATGCCCTATTATGTGTGCAAAACCTTGGGGATTGGACAACCAAGACCCACATCCATGAGGCTGAAAATGGTGGACCGGACAATGAAGAGGCCACTGGAATAATTGATGATGTGTTAGTTCGGGTCGACAAGTTCATACTTCCCGCAGATTTTGTGATACTTGACTTTGAGGTTGACTACGAGGTGCCAATAATTTTGGGAAGGCCTTTCCTTGCTACAGGGAAGACCTTAGTTGATGTGGAATCTGGTGAGATCACCTTCTGGGTGGGCAACGAAAAAGTTGTATTCCATGTTTGTAAATCAATGAGGCAGCCTAATAGTAACGAAGTGTGTTCATTTGTGGATCTTGTGACCGAAGTAATTGTTGATGACACCAGTGTTGTGATAAATGTTGAAGATACCTTGGAAGATGTGTTATTGAATCATGATGAGGATGAGAAGGAAGGCTTTATAGAATGTGTCAATGCTTTGCAAGGAATGGGATCGTATACCTATGGGCCCCAAAAACTTTCCTTGGACCTTTAAAACCGGAAGACTCCACCAACAAAGCCCTCAATCGAGGAGCCTCCCACATTGGAGTTAAAGACTTTGCCTTTACACCTCAGTTATGAGTTTCTAAGCCTTTTTTCCACTTTACCTGTTATTCTTTCCTCGTGCTTAACTAACGTGCAGGTAGATTCTACCCTTGCGGTGCTCCAAAAGAGGAAAAAAGCAATAGGTTGGACATTGGCAGATATTCGAGGTATAAGCCCCCGCCTTTTGCATGCACAAAATCATATTGGAGGAGGATGCCAAACCCTCCATGGAACATCAAAGAATATTGAATGAGTCCATGCAAGAGGTAGTGAAAGAAGATATCATCAAGTGGTTGGATGCTGGGGTTGTCTACCCCATTTTCGATAGTTCGTGGACCTCACCGGTGCAATGTGTCCCAAAGAAAGGGGGCATGGCTGTGATAACAAATGAAAAAAATGAATTGATCCCCATAAGAACTATCACCGGATGGAGAGTGTTCATGGATTATAGGAAGCTGAACAAAGTTACTCGGAAAGACCATTTTCTGCTTCCATTTCTTGATCAGATGTTGGATAGGTTATCCGGACGTGCTTATTATTGCTTCTTGGATGGGTATTCCGGATATAATTAGATTCTTATTGCACCTGAAGACCAAGAGACGGCCACTTTCACTTGTCCGTATAGAACTTTCTCATTCTCGCGGATGCCGTTCGAGTTATGCAATGCACCGACAACTTTTCAGCGGTGTATGATGGCAATCTTCACTGATATGGTGGAGGAATTTCTCAAGGTTTTAATGGATGATTTATCTGTTATGGGGGATTCTTTTGAAGAGTGCTTGGACAACCTGGATAAAGTATTGGAACGTTGTAAAGAAACTATCTTGGTGCTTAATTGGGAGAAGTGTCACTATATGGTCGATGAGTGCATTATCCTCGTTCACAAGATTTCCAAGAATGGTATTGAGGTTGATAAAGCAAAAATTGAAGTGATATCCGAACTCCCTCCCCCTACTTCTGTCAAGGAAGTGAGGAGCTTTCTAGGTCACGCGGGGTTTTACCACCAGTTCATCAAGGATTTCTCTAAGGTGGTAAACCCCTTGTGAAAAATATTGGAGAAATATTCCAAGTTACTGTTTAATGAAGATTGTGTGAGGGCATTTGAACTACTAAAGTATAAGTTGACTACCACTCCTATTATTACCGCGCCAAATTTGAGCTTACCATTTGAGCTCATGTGTGATGCTAGCGATGTGGCGGTATTGGGGAAAAGAATTAACAAGATCTTCCTGTAAGACCCCGGAAAATTTTGCTAAGCAATATAGGATTCGGGGTTCCAGGTAGACAAATTATAATATTTTATGTGCTTTAAATATGATGTAAATGAATGAAATGTGGTGAATCAGTGTATGAGTCATATAATAAGTGATGCGAGGTCTAAGGGGAAGCCTAAGGCTAAGCCAAATGGGAAAATTTCATAATAGGCTAAACTTCCAAAGGTATTTGCACTAGTCCATACTTTTAATGAGCATATCTAAATATATATAAGTTATTATGTGATGAATAACCTATCGAATAAAATTTCTTTGAGTCTAGTTTCCAACGCTTCAAACCGTTCGTCATTTGGACATTCCTACGCAAAGTTATGGTCAAATTACCGAAGGCTGGAAAAATGCGACCCTGTGTCAAATCTGCGATCGCATTTCATGTCGCATTTTGACTCTGCGATCACAGATACGCCGCAGAGTGGGCCAGTGTAGCCCAGTTGTGGGAAGCTATTTTGCGATTCACTCTGCGGCCCACATGTTTGTTTTGCGGTCCATTCTGCGATCGCAGACCCTGTTCCGGAGACTTATTTTTCCTATTTTAATAACCCGACCCCATTTTCATAAATAGGGTTAGGGGCTTCATTTGGGGTCATTTTCTACTGATTTTAGAGAGAGATGAGAGCATATAGAGAGAAAGAAGGGGCATAACTTCATAATCATCCAAATATTGCTCAAGTTTTCAAGAATCAAGGAAGATAACCATAGATTGCCTTCCATCCGGGTAAGTTCTACTTCCAAAAATTTCATGCAAGAAGTTAAGTGTTCAAATATGTTGTGAGGGTTAGAAATAGGACATGCATGTGGGAGTAAGTTGTAGTATGTGTTATTAAAGAACTAATTTGGGTAGTTCATGTTAAAAGTTGGGTGAAGGGAGAAGAGACTGCCATTTCTAAACGTTGTAGTCTACTTCACATGTTAGGTGTTTGATGAAATTCCTAAGAGAGTTACACCATGGGTAATCCTCCTAATTATTAATCGATTTCCGCTATCTCCTT
The DNA here is from genome assembly GCA_005239505.1 of Nicotiana paniculata. Lineage (NCBI taxonomy): Eukaryota > Viridiplantae > Streptophyta > Magnoliopsida > Solanales > Solanaceae > Nicotiana > Nicotiana paniculata. The sequence goes on along the minus strand of ML315981.1, from coordinate 14,250 downwards.
ATAGATTGTTATGGCTAGAGGTGTTGGTGTATTGTATAAACTTAAGGAAAAGCTCTTTGAGGTATGTATGGCTAACTTTAACCTTTGTAGAATCCTCTTGTTGGGTCCGAGCATACGGTATGTGTACCTTGTTTGAAAATATGTGAATTGATTGTTCAAATGTGTTGAGACGTAATATTCTATTCTCTGAATTTCCTAGTTGATTGCCATACTACCGTGCTATATGAGATTGTGAAAAGTGTTTTGATGTGCCTATCTTATTATGTGCAAAGCTCGTAAATGCTCGAGGGTATCGATATGAAAGTATGTGCTAATGAATGAAAGAATGTTAATGTGCCCAAGTGTGGGAATGTATATATTAGCTAAAACCCGTGCGTGGTAAGTAATGGAAAAGGGTATTGTGAAATGATGTGAATGAGTTGAACAATTATGGCAATGACTTGTACATGAATTACTACTTGGTGAGAATTATTGTGCCTTGGGTCCAAATATATGAATTGTTGATGGGAACTTGTGATTCCTTGAAATGATAATTCTTGTGATGTAATTGTTTGTGGTTGCTGTTATGAAATATGATTGTCAGGTGGGATCGGGTTGCGCGCCGCAACACAAAGTAATAAGGTTGATGGGTGGTGGTGATAAGGGTGGCCGAGGTAATAAGGATGGAATGTGATCATTATCACTATTAAAATGAAAATCTATGAAACTCTTGAATATGGTGATGTTGAAAGGGGAAAAGGAGAGATTGTGAAACTTGTTTCTTCTGGTTGTTTATTTCCACGTGCATTGATTGATTGGTTCTATTACTGTCTCTTATCTGTGTATTGTTTGATTGTACTTGGGATAAAGTTTGTTCATACATACTAGTACTATTCCACAGTACTAACGTCCCTTTTGCCAAGAGCGCTACATATTTTATATGGATGTAGGTGGGTCCATAGCAGGTAGCTCAGCTCGCCGTTAGTGGTGCTTTCTCCTCATCCTTTTGAGCTGTACTGGTGAGCCCACTTCCTCTCGGGGCCATGTGTAGTTCATGCCATCTCCTTTTGAGTATATTATGTATTGTAAGGTATAGCCGAGGCCTTATTACCGGCAAGTATTGTATAACTCCTAGTACTCTTAGAGGCTCCATAGACACTATGTGGGTGTATATATATGTATTTTGGGTAGTGATTGTATTTGCTCCTAATCGTGGTCCGTATTGGGAAGTGTTGTACTTATTATGTATGTTTTGGGAAATCTAGTATAATAATGTAAAATGAGAAAAAATTACATTTATTGTGGTAGTCACACACTTTTAAGCTTATCTCACTGTTTCACATAAATAATGTATGTTATGAACACGGGGCAACGCGCTGGGTAGGAAAGGCAAACCAGGTCCGCTTGACCGGGATCATCCGGTTAGGCCCCGGTATCGTCCCTCAATTTTGGGGCGTGACACTTCCATCTGGTCTACTATGCTAGTAAGACCATGAACGAGGCCCAAGTCAACTATATAGTGATGGAGAAAGAACTCCTAGCCATTGTCTTTGCTATGGAAAAGTTCCACCCGTACCTAATGGGTACCAAAGTGATTGTTCACACCGATCACGTGACACTTTGTTATTTGATGAGCAAAAAAGAATCTAAGGCAAGATTGATGTGGTGGGTACTTCTTCTACAAGAATTTGATCTTGAAATCCAAGACCGCAAGGGGAATGAAAATCAAGTGGCGGACCACTTGTCCCGATTGGAGGAGGAGGGGAGGCCACATGATGGCCTTGAGATCAATGATTCATTTCCGGACGAGCAACTCCTTTCCATGTTATGACCGGGATGCCTTGGTTTGCCAACTATCTTGTGAGCGGCATTGTCCTGAATGAGTTCTCTTCAAACCAAAGGAAGAAGCTCAAACGGGACTGCCTGGACTACTATTGGGATGAGCCAAATCTCTTCAAAATTTGCACTGATGGTGTTATCCGGAGATGTGTACCAGAAGAAGAAAAATTTGGTATTCTTGAATCTTTCCACTCTTCACCATATGGTGGTCACCATGGTGGAGCCAGAACTGCTACAAAGGTGCTAAGCTGTGGATTCTATTGGCCTACCCTTTACAAGGACGCTAGTGAGCTCGTTAAGCATTGTGATGAATGCCAAAGGGCCGGTGGGATGTCCAAGAAAAATGAGATGCCTCTCAACACCATCCAAGAGATTTATATTTTCGATGTGTGGGGAATCGATTTTATGGGTCCATTTGTGAGCTCATGTGGGAACACCTATACTCTGGTAGTTGTTGATTGCGTGTCCAAATGGGTTGAAGTTGTGGCTTTGCCCAACAATGAAGCTCAGAATGTGGTAGCTTCCTTGAAGAAAAAAATATTCACAAGGTTTGGTACTCCTAGGGCCATCATTAGTGATGGGGGATCTCACTTTTGCAATAAATCCTTCGACACTCTAATCTCAAAGTATGGTGTCACTCACAAAGTGTCGACCCCCTATCACCCCAAGCAAGTGGACAGGTTGAAGTCTCTAACAGGGAGATCAAGAGTATTCTGTCAAAGACTGTTAATGCAAACCAGATTGATTGGTCAAGGAAACTTGACGATGGTCATTGGGCTTACAGAACATCTTACAAAAACAAATTGGCATGTCTCCGTATCAGTTGGTGTTCGAGAAAGCTTGTCACCTTCCGGTGGAACTAGAGCATAAGGCCATGTGGGCATGGAAGAAATTGAACCTTGAGTGGGATGTAGCTGCAAATCTTAGGGTGGAGCAACTGAATGAACTTGATGAGTTCCGGTTCCATGCTTACTCCAGTTCGTCCTTGTATAAGGACAAGATTAAGTACCTCCATGATAAGTGTATCCGGAATAAGAAATTCAAAGAAGGTGACCTGGTGCTTTTGTTCAACTCTCGGTTGCGGATGTTTCCAGGAAAGTTGAAATCAAAGTGGAGTGGCCGTTTTGAAGTTGTACATGTGACACCTTTTGGTGCTCTAGATGTGAAAAGTAAGAATGGTGAGGTGTTTAGAGTCAACGGGCACCGGGAAGCACTATCTTGGCAAGGTTTATGATGGCCACATTGTGGCATTGCTCCATTTCAAGTGAATGATGGTAACATGCATCATGCAGCGACATTAAATCAGGCGCTTATTGGGAGGCAACCCATGTGTTTTTCTTTCTCTTGATTTTCTTTTTTTAGATTAGGCATTGTTTTGGGCTAACTGGTTGTGAAGTGTATGAAGGAATATGGGCATTGCAGGAAATTTGTAAGGAAATAATTGGCTAAGTGTTGAAATTGTACGGACCGCACCATACTTATGCGGATTGCACAAGCACTTTGCGGCCGCACAATTCAATGTGCGGTCACACAACTGAAAGATGAAAAATGCCAATTCTCTAAAGTTTGGCCTGACAAAATTCCTTAAGGATTTGCGGCGGCACACAAAATTTTGCAGACGTCACGAATTATGTGGCCGCAGTCATTTTTATACTGACCGTATCACCAATTCAAGGAGTAGGTAAGGAGTGAGGACCGCACCAAAGTTGTGCGGCCACACTCAGTTAAGTTAGTGGGCTAGCATGGTCAAAGTATAAATAGGAATTTCCTAAACTTTTCACACTTTACAAACTTTGACCTTTTGAGACCAACCTAGCACAGTGCACACTCTCTTTGCTCTCAATCTTTTCTCATTTCATCAAGTGTGAATCTTATCTGCATATTTATTACTGGTATGTTAATTTCAATTATTTAGATTATTCTTGTTCTTTTTCTTTTTCTTTGCTTGAGTTTTCTTAGCTAGGGTTAAGTTCATGCCTAAATTGTCAATAGATGGTTAAATCTTGCTTAGCAACATGTGGGTAGTGTTTTAAATGCTTAATGTGGCCTGGGTAAGTAGCTAATCATTCTTAATTTCCACAAGCCAGGCTTAATTAGTGAAATCCCTATTTAAATCCTAAGTCAGTGCCGATCTTAATTGAATTATTCGGCCGCACATATTTTTGTGCGGTCCGCATTAGGGCATGCGGCCGCATACATTTTTTTGCGGTCCACAGTACCCTAATTTTAGGGCACTTGTGATTAATGATAATGTGCAGCGGCACTCAATTTTTTGCGGCCCGTAGTAGACTTGTACAACTGCACTCAATTTTATGCGGTCCACACAGTTTAAACTTCAGAGACCCAGTAATACAGTGTGCGGCCGCACTCAAAATTATGCGATCCGCAATGGGTTTGTGCAGCCGCACTCAATTTTGTGTTGTCCGCACTGAGGCAACTTCAGAGACCCCAGTAGTCTGAACCTGGTTCTGTGAAGCCGCACTCATTTTTGTGTGGTGCGCACTAGGCATTATGTGGCTGCACTCATTTTTGTGCGGTTCACACTGGGTAGTATGCGGCCGCGCTCACTTTTGTACGGTCCGAACTGCCCACTTTTGAGACTGTTTACTGCACTTTGAGTCCTGCTTCTATATACATTATGAGCTCCAATTCTAACTGATTTCTACTACCTATGTGTTGCAGACAATGGTTCAATCATGAGGTAAAGGAGATACTTTAAAAGGGAGGGCCGAATCCTCCCGAGGTCGGGGCTGAGGCAAACCCAACCTACCACTGTCAGTGTGGTGAAGGGGGTGACTATAAGATTTGATGCTAAGGAAACTGGAGAGATTCTGGGAGTACCTGTTGCTGAAGGATATAATGATTACAAAAAGTTAAAATTGTCAAGCCTTGAAAACCTCCCCACTTCACTTGCCATTACAAAGATGTTTGCTGACAATGAGGAAGAGCTTCAACCCAAGGATGTTTACAAAAGTGAGATGAGGTGTGCCTACAAAGTGCTATTTGAATTTTCTAACAAGCTCATGTTGCACAGGCAGGAACAAAGGCACAATGCCACCTTCATGGACCTGGTCCTTATGGAATGCCTGGAGTGTGAGGCAGATCAATTGGTCTGGGTTTATCATCCAGCTTCTTGATAGGGCTCTAACTGACACAAAAACTCATGCCATGCCCTATGGTTTCATTCTCACGGCTGTACTTGCTCAATTCAAGGTATCCTTGAGAAATGAAATGTTAGTACAAGCAAAGGTCACTTTGGGGCCACCACCTTTACTACATGTGACTATGAAGTCCATACTGCTCCGAAAGAACCTAGTTTATCTAAAAAGGTACTTCTGAACAACAAAGTGAGACCTTAGTGCAAGAGAGTGGGGTTAAGGATGCTGAGATTGAGATGCTAAAGAAGAGGCTGGCTGAAGTAGAAACTGAGAGGGGTGCTTTTAGGACTGAGCTTGCAAAGGAGAAGGAGAAGAATGAAGGCATTGTTCATGACATATTAAAGATACTTCAGTCCATAAACCAAGAACCTGGTCCTTCCCGTCCTTGAAACCTTCCTAGCCTAGTTAGACAAACCAGTGACCCGGATGAAATTTTTTTTTTTTCCTCATGATCTAGTGTCTTTCTTTTGCTTTATGCTTTGTGGATGACTAGTATCAATGATAATCAACTGTTTTTGTGCTCTAACTGTTTGTCGATTCTTCTTAGATAGCTAATATCATTAGATTGATAAATGATGCTTGACTCCATGATTGCATTTGAAGTAGCCCAAGTGGCCATGAGTGATATTTGTTAAAATCTGATTATCTAACATAATTATGCAACTTTTCGATGATGCCAAAATGGGGAAAATAGGTTGTGCTTTTTACTTTGGACTGATGTTTATAACATATTGAACCCGATTCTTGATGATCTGTGACTTTAAAATGGAAAGTTTTCTAACACTGTGTTGATGTTGAGCTGGGTTGAAACATGTCTTATGCTTATGAAAAGCACATAATTTGTCATTATCAAAAAGGAGGAATTTGTTATCCTAAGTGAAGTTTGTTTTGATGATTGAAAAAGGAACTTAAGCATGAATCAGGTCCATATACAGTATACACAAATACGGGCAGAATCGAGAACAAGGCATGCACGTGACAGAGATAATCTTAAGTGGTTATATCTTATATCTCCTGAATGAAAAGATTACATAAGGAGAAAGACTCCTCACACGAAGAGAATTCTATGCAAGATAAGGGAGGGGTTACAAGTTGAAGATAACTAGAACTCTTTCACCAAGGAAGAGTAAAGCATTAGACTTCTAGTTATTTCCTATTCTACTAACTTTATATATTTCAGGATGTTCTTGTTTTATAGGCACGCACAACCGCTGAAGTTAAACAAGGATTGAAAGAAAAATAGCAAGGCATTTTGCAAGCAATTCATGTATGATTCGAGTATGCTAACCTGAAACTACATGAACCAGATAGAAGAACTAGTTCTAAGTGTCTGTCTTTTATGCTAGTTTCATTGTAGTAGGGCTTTTGAGTTGAATCTTTTAGCTTTATCTAGAAGCAATTGTACTAGGTACTTTGAGTGTAGTGTTCAAGTTAGAGTTAACTTGAAGTTGTCGCAACAGCTTGAGGTTGGTTGTCACAAAGGGTTAGAGGTAATCCTTAGGTTTATAAAGAGTTTTGTAAATGTTGTTTTTGGCTCAGCGATTTAGTGAAGTGTTGAAAAAAATTCTACTGGTTAGTAGGTCATGGTTTTTCACCTTTTGAGCCAATTGTTTTCCACGTAAAAATACTTGTATTCTTTACTTTTTGCTTTTATTATTCAGTAACAGTAGTATAAGGAGCACATATAAAAATCAGATCCTTCTATAATCTGTACATATGAAAAATTAGACATCATACAAATCACCCCTATTTGAAACTAAGATGTAACTGATTGATTGATTCATTTAGACACACAGAGCATTTTAAGCACTTTCCATTCTAAACTGGAACCAGTCAACCTTGAGCCTATAATTTGATAATGCCTGGCATAAAAGGGAAGTAGAGGACTAGCGTGAAAGAGAAAAGTCCGTTAATATAGCCAAAGACGACTGCCTATAATACCAATATAAAAAATTGGCTCTCATCGCCAAACTCTTTTGGAAAAAATGGTGTACATAGGCAAGTCATCCTTGGCTAATAAACACAAACTTTTCTCTTCATGTTAGGTCTCTCTTCCTAGTAATAATGAATATCTTTAGTTTTGATGGTGTTTGCATATGTACTGTTGCTTCTTCGCTCTCTATTTATAGCCAAAACTATAAAAGATTTCAATATTTTCAGTTACAAGACTATCAAATTCAAATGAATTTGAAAAATATTCGATCGACCCTTAGCCAAATATATAGTTGCCTTATCCATAATACCCTTCAACTATTTGAATACTCTTCCATTGGTACAAGAATATATTCTGTTTTGAGTTCAAGAATATCTACTCTTATACTTCCATTCTAGTCAAATGTTTATATCAAATGTCAACCAAACAAAAAGCCTAAAGCTACTAAATACCAATTTGTGTGGAATCAAATAAGTCTTAGCATAAAGTCAAATTCATATAAGCATTTATATCATTCTGAAAAGTGAAATCTTTGTTGAAAATTTGAAAACTTCATGGATAAGATAATGGTCAATCTCAGTTGAGTGGTGATAAGTTTAATTAGTTATCTTCACTGTGGTAATCTATTTATCAACTCTTGCTTGTTTGAAAAACTCTGAGTTTTAACTTTATCATTGAGATGTAATTATCCTCCACACCCAAAATTTTTTTAAATAGTATGTCAATTCCTTTACATTATTGACATTTTCCTCATTTTTGTTTATCTCTAACATAGGTTAACAAATTAAAGAAAGATAATGCAACCTCTTACTATCATTTGCAACACCTGAATATCAATTCAAGTATCATCAAAATACATGTGAACACCACACAAGTTTTATCACAAAATGATCTTAATTTCCCTACATATCAGTTAACCGCTAGAAAGCTGGCAAAATTCGTCCAAAGAATACCGACTGAAGTCAGTAGGAAAAAAAAACTATTGAAATCGGTTGAAAATTAAGTAAATTGGTCGCAAAAGTCAAAGAATGTATTTCTAACAACGAAAATAGTGGTCTCGCAGCAAAAAAATAAAAATTCTGACCGATTTCGGTCAGAAATTGATCAATATTTGACCAAGAACTAGTCATACTTGTATATAATCTACAAAAATAATTTTTTATCAAAATGTTTCAATATTTCTGACCTATTTCGGTCGGAATATTTGAAATTATGATTTCCCGCCCAAGGCAGTTGGTTTTTGATATAAAAAAAAAAAATTATATTTAATTTACCAACTGGAATAAGTTATAATTAAATATTTCCGACCGAGTTCGGTCAAAAATTTTGAATCTAAAATATTTATTTAAATAAATTAATAATTTATTATAATTTATAAATAATTATATATTTAAATAAAATTATCATTTATTTAAAATTCTAACCGATTTCGGTCGGTATTTGAAAATTAAATTAAAAAAAATTAATTAATACCGACCGATTTCGGTCGATAAATGAAGCTTGACAGTCAGTCAACGCTTTGAATAAAACGACCAATTTCGGTCGGTAAATGAAGTTTGACAGTCAGTCAATGCTTTGAATAAAACGACCAATTTCGGTCGGTAAATTTTGGCCGATTTCGATCGCAACACGTTAGCGACCATCATCTTTCCGACTAATTAAAAGTGGTCGAAAACACTTTTTTTCAATTTCTGACCGATTTTGGTCGGTTTTCGGGGACGAATTAAAGCAATTTTTTTAGTAGTGGTTTAAGTGTCTCTCTGTGTGTGTGTGTGTATATATATATATATATATATATATATATAACTATATAAAAGTTAATGAAGGAAGGAGCTCTTCATTCCTTTATTACTCTTTCGGATAATACTTGGCGCGTGTATGAATATCTCATCTAAAAGCTTTAAATGGGTAGATGAGAGAACACACTTTTAATTTTTTAGTAATATTTTGCTTTCACATGCTCCTTCATGTATGAAACCTGATTCTTTTTCTTGGGTCTAACATTTATGAATATTTCTTCTCTTTCTTTTGGATGTCAGTAAGATTTGAACCATTCTCTTCCCTCCTCTAATACAATACTAAAGTATACATGATCCTCTCATTTAAAATATTAACATGTTGGAGAGAGTATACTTTTGTTTTTCTAATTTATATTGTCTCTTTCCAAAAATTAAAGCCCTTGTTATATTTGGTTTCCCTCTTCATGTCGCATATGTGTTTTCCACTATACTCTCCTCTCTCTCCCTCCCTCCAATTCCTCATACATCTCTCTTGTGTGGCAATATTTTAAAGTTTTTGTTGACAAATGTTTTGAACAAGATCAAGTGGAAGCTCTTTTAGAAGCCATTAAAAAGATGGCAAAATGCATTTGTAAAATGGAAAAATCCATCAGTCACTTTCTTGCCATGCCCAACATAACTTCATGCAAATGAGGCTATAAATAGTATTGGTCTTGAAGCTCAGTGTAGTTTAATTTTAATNTTCGTTTCTTCTGTACAAACAACACGGCAGAATATGAAGCTTGCATCATGGGTCTGAACATGGCAATAAATCTAAATGTGCATGAACTGTTGGTGATGGGAGATTCAGATTTGCTTATTCGGCAGGCTCAAGGTGATTTGGAGACTCGAGATATCAAGCTCATTCCATATAGACAATGTGTGGAAAATCTTAGCAAAAGGTTCAAGTCTATCGAGTTCAGGTACATTCCCAGGTTTCACAATGAATTGGCTGATGCCTTAGCCACCCTGGCCTCAATGCTTCCATATCCGGGTAATACTCACATTGACCCATTGGAAATTCAAATTCGGAATCAACATGGTTATTGCAATACAATTGAGGTAGAACCAGATGGTGAACCATGGTACCGTGATATTAAACAGTATATGAAAACAAGAGAATATCCGGAACACGCTAATAGGGATCAAAAGAGAACTATTAGGCGACTCTCTAATGGTTTCTTTTTGAGTGGGAAAATCCTATACAAAAGAACTACGGATTTGAATTTGTTGAGATGCGTGGATGCCAAAGAAGCGGAAATGATTATGAATGAGGTGCATTCGGGAGTTTGTGGTCCGCACATGAATGGGTATGTTCTAGCAAAGAAAATCATTCGTGCATGATACTATTGGCTTACTATGGATCTAGATTGTTTTCGTTTTGTCCGCAAGTGCCACCAGTGTCAGATTCACAGTGATTTGATTCACTTGCCTCCTTCAGAATTATATCCTATGTCGGCTCCTTGGACTTTTGTTGCTTGGGGAATGGACGTCATCGGCCCAATCGAGCCAAAAGCTTCAAATGTGCACAAATTCATCTTGGTTGCAATTGATTACTCCACCAAATTGGTGGAATCTATTACATTGAAAGCGGTTACCAAGAAAGCAGTAGTAAACTTTGTTCACTCCAACATCATCTGTCGTTTTGGTATTCCAAAAACCATTATTACAGATAATGCTGCTAATTTGAATAGTCATCTGATGAAGGAGGTATGCGAACAATTTAAAATGGAGCATCGCAATTCTACTCCTTACCGGCCCAAAGCTAATGGAGCTGTTGAAGCTGCAAACAAGAACATCAAGAAGATTCTTAGGAAGATGGTCCAAGGGTCTAGACAATGGCACGAGAAACTGCCTTTTGCTCTTTTGGGATACCGGACAACTGACTGTACATCAGTTGGCGCAACTCTCTACTTGTTGGTTTATGGCACTGAAGCAGTCATACCTGCGGAAGTTGAGATTCCCTCTCTCCGGATCATTATCGAAGCAGGAATTGAGGACACTGAATGGGTTAAGTCCCCACTAGAACAGTTGATTTAATTGATGAAAAGCGTTTGGCGGCAATTTGTTTTGGTCAGTTATACCAACAAGGAATGGCACGCGCTTACAATAAGAAAGTGCGCTCAAGACAGTTTGAGGTAGGACTACTTGTTTTGAAATGTATCTTTCTGCACCAGAAAGAAGCAAAAGGAAAGTTCGCCCCGAATTGGCAAGGTCCTTACCTCGTCAAGAAAGTATTGTCAAAAGGATCTCTACACTTGGCATATATAGAAGGAAAGGTGACTGATATATCTGTCAATGCAGATGCGATCAAGAGATACTATGTTTGACATACCTCTGTGGGGGCATTTTTACACTTAGCATTGTCAGGTTGGGATGATGAAAGGCTATCATTCTTGCTACCCAAACACGGGTCAACCCTAGTTAGCCCTTTGAAGCCTTGTTTGTATTATTTCTTTGTTTTCCCCTCCTTTGGAACCAATGTACTGTAAAAAACAATCATCAAAACAAGTTCACGTTAATTGAACTACGTCCGACCTGATTCCAAAAGGATACATAGGCAGCCTCACTCTGGGGTTCGGTCACACTAAAACAAAAATCCATATTTTCTAGTATTCAAAGAAATTGGGGCATGATTTTATTTTATTTTCGACGGTTTTTTCCGTCAAAATGGTCCAAAAGTTGTAATTCGGGTCCATAGTTATTTTTACATTTCCCTTTAAGACCTTCTGATCAACTTTCGAGAATGCTAAGTTGGTATATTACGGTGATGCCTCGGCCATTGTAAAGAGAGAGAAATAAAATGAGAGAGTCTTATTGGTGAAATCCCTCACGGGAACCATAAGGCAATATTGAGTTGAGAGAAAGACAGATGAGAGAGTCTTATTGGTGAAAACCCTCACAGGCACTATAAGGCAATAGTGAGTTGAGAGAAAGGCAAATGAGAGAGGTCAATTAGTGAAAGCCCACAAAGGGCATCGTTGATCGATTAAGGTCTTCATATATCATGGCCCAAGCATGGTTAAGACAAAGAACTCGGTTTCAAGGTGAAGTTTACAACAGATTTTGAGAATTACACGATTCAGACGGATCGGGAATCCAGTCCAAAGTGCATGTCATGTTCATTGAAGTCAGTATATTCCTCCAGATAAGTCCTTTCTATTTTTATTCTTTGAAAGGTACACTTCTTGATTAAGTTGTAATACCTATTAGTTCACTTTCTTGTTTTCTTTCGTACTATTCTTTTTGAGTCCTCTTCGGTCTACTTTTGTCAAAGCAAAGCAAAGGAAGGACACAAAATTGGTTACATTTTCCTTGTTATATGAAGAAAAACTTTCTAGGCATGAACATGCATGGGCAAAGGCATAAAGCCATCTTTGATTTTTCCTAGCGAACAATGACGGACTGAACAATGTGTCAAGGGTCGACAAAAGTTACTCGAGTAAAAGTTGTTCTGGGAGCAAGGTTGTTTGCACCATAAACACAAATGGTGATAGGCACAAAATACTCAGGTTTTGATGTTGAGAAAGAAGATCTCCAGAAAGTAATGACAGAATCTCCTGGCAATTTGTACGACCATCGATGAAGTCAGTGTTTCTAATAAGTGTAGTGGGCACAAGGTCAAGTCACTCAAGAAATCAAGGCCACAAACTGACCACCATTTTAAAACTAACAAATTTTTCTTTGTTCAGAACAGGAACAGAACAATTTTAGGAAACAGTTCGTGAAAAGACGAACACCACCAAGTGAAGTTCTCAAATCCTTAGTTTTCTTCTAATATACAAGTAATCATGGTATTCTTAGTTTTATTATAGCGAATCAATACGCTATCTTCAACACAGGGTACCACATCCCCTGGTCACATTACTTTTTGCCTACATAGGGCACGACATTCCCTAGTAGAATCTCAGTGAGCCATGAGCCTCACCTTATCGTCAACACAAGGTACTACATCCCCTGATTGTATTTCTTATTTCTACCATAGGGTACGACATTCCCTAGTAGCATTTCTGTTTGCCTACATAGGGTACGACACTCCCTAGTAGCATCTCAGTGAGCCAAGAGCCTCATCTTATTTCCAACACAGGGTACTACATCCCCTAGTTGCATTACTTTCTGCCAACATAGGGTACGACATTCCCTAGTAGCATCTCAGAGAGCCACGAGCCTCATCTTATTGCCAATACAGGGTCCTACATCCCCTGGTTGCATTTTTCTGCCTACATAGAGTATGACATTCCCTAGTAGAATCTTAAAGATCCAAGAGCCTCATCTTATTTCCAACATAGGGTACTATCCCCTGGTTGTATTTCTTATTGCTAACATAGGGTACGACATTCCCTAGTAGCATCTCAGAGTGCCACGAGCCTCATCTCATTGCCAATACAGGGTACTACATTCCCTGGTTGCATTTTTCTGCCTACATAGGGTACGACATTCCCTAGTAGAATCTTAGAGAGCCAAGAGCCTCATCTTATTTCCAACATAGGGTACTACATCCCCTGGTTGTATTTCTTATTGCTAACATAGGGTACGACATTCCCTAGTAGCATCTCAAAGTGCCATGTGCCTTATCTTATCGTCTACACAGGGTACTATATCCCCTGGTTTCTTGCATTCTTGTTAACACTGGGTACGACATCCCCCATTATTTATATAAAAAAAATGTGTCTTTTTCAATTCTTTATTTTTGCAATAGCAAAGATAGTTTAATGTGTTTTCAATAACTCACATAAATTTCCTAGTGCAAACTGGGCAGAAAATGTTTGTTCGTTTTGTTTTTTTGTGATGACTTGTAGGTTTTTCTGCAAATCACGGATTGGATGTGTAAAAATAAGATTCCATCTCTCGTCAGAGAAAGCGGAACGTTTGATCTCAACACCAGCCGCAAACAGCTTTGACAGGATGCATGCAGAGGATTTCAAGATCCATCTTCCTATTACCGGATCAAGAAGCAAGCCTGTGAGAATATTCCATAGTCTTTTATATCGGAGAGCATCAAGTTCCAGTCTAAAATCAATAGGAGAAGCAAGTCAAGAATCAAGACAAGACTTCAGATGGCATTTGGATAGGAATTTTGTAACTCTTAGATTTCAGGAATATGTAATTTTGTTTTCATTTTGATATAATAATAGGAACCGCGGATCGGAACCTCGACGGAACTTCACTCGATACTCCCTATAAGAATACTCCATCACTCTTCTTGAACTACACGTGACCTGATTCCCTTATAACCCGGGATATGTAGGCGGCCTAAAACCAAGGCTCGGTCACATCCTTTTCTTTCATCTTCTCTTCCTTGTTAATAGTGAGGTCAAAAATCAGTCACCTTGTTCATTTTCTTTGCCTGAAACTCTTCATGTTTTCAAGCAAAGAGGAGCATGCTGTGAACAACTAATTTTTTACCACACTCAAATGTTATACTATTTTAGTGTAATATTCCTTTTAGGCCTAATATTGATGTTTTAAGCTTTTATCTTACACTTAGTAGAATTTATTTAATTAAAATAAATAAATAAATAATACTCACATTCTTAAAGTGTGAATATATATATATATATAT
>MDKI01011023.1:0-25053 GCA_005239505.1 Nicotiana paniculata | reverse complement strand
GAAGAGCGCAACCACTCATCAAGTGTTGCTATAGTATTTTGTTTGGCACGAGTGGAGTATGATGTTGAATCATGATTATGTAATAAACAGTATAACAGGTAGTCATGTATTTGCACGTTATGAAAGCAGTAAATACAGCAGTTTATAATTTAAAAGCGGTTACAAAGTAAGGAAACAGAAAAAACATGTTAGTTACTTTTGAAGAAAAAAAATAAATGCTTAAAGAAATAGACAAGTAATTGCACATAAGGTAAATGGGAAGAGGTACAAATTCACAAAGCAATTTGAAAATGGTAAAAGCTTATAAATCCCCAGCAGAGTCGCCATGCTGTCGCGCCCCCTCTTTCCTTGCAGAGATCGGGTTTATGACATTCGGTTGGGACAACTCTTTCCTTTTGGGAAAGGGGTTTGTGTTTATGAGAGTCGCCACCTAACAATTTTTAAAGGTGCGTTAGGACACCAAAGGGGTTCATTTACAACTACATTGTTAACCAGATATAGGGTAAGGGCTTGAAATTATCCTAAGGGTAAGGTGTTAGGAACCCCTCAGGATCCACAAATGTGGTTCCCGGCTAAACAACTTTTGTGAATTCGTACGGCCTAGAAAACAAACAAATAAAGGCTCAAATAAGAGGGTATTTAAGTCTTAAGCATGCAGACGTTTGAAAATAGTAAGAAGGTTAGATTTTGAAAGAATTACGATCTAAGAATATAAAGGATAGGGGGAATTCCTAGGTTGTTTGTCATATGGATCATATCAGTACAATACCCGGTAATCACTCCTCAAAGAGAGGCTACATGTGGTATTAGCGTACCGGTCATCATATCCATATTCTACCTTTTCCCACCCCGTGAAAGTAACTAAATCGAGTGTTGGTCTCGGCCTCTATTGCATGCTGTTACTCGTCCCTTCCTATCAGTCCCGGAGGAATTTAGGACTCCTATCCTAAAGGGAGATGTTAGGCAGACCCTCAGGTTTAAAGGCAAAACACTAAGCGACAAACAAGTAACATATAGGAATGCAATTAAGGGGGATAAACATACAAACAGGAAAAGGCTCAAGTACCTCCACACATAGTACACATAAACAGCATGACTCATACACAGTTAAGGTCCAGATTCAGGTTCAGATCCTAAGCATGGTATCTAAGTGATAACACAAAGACAGATTTATTGCATAACTCAGAGAGGAAGTCTTAATCAGGCTTGCCTACTGGTTTTAAACATGCTGACAATTGAACACTAATCACAAAGGACAGTTCTGGTTTTATTTCTTTATGGCTAATCACCTAAGACTTGCCTAGGTGTGAGACAGTGTATACTAATTATCTGAATTGTTAGAAGGATTGTTGCAAATTATTAACTACACATGCTGCTCTAGATTGTTCAGAACACAGAATTGTTGCCAGTTGTTTTAGAGAAACTGAGTGAAGTGTTTTATACATTTTACATGCACCAGTAGTTAGACTAGGTGTTGTTAAGAGAGTATGAATGAAATCCTAAAACATTGTATCTAATGCACAGGTAGGGATGCAAAATGATGCATATTCAGAATCCTAAGCAGGATTTCTAAATGCTCAATAATTACAGCATTAAGCATGATTTCAGAAGATGCAAGAGTGGTAGTTTATTTTAGTGTCGTTTATCCTAAACAGGATCTCTAAGTGCGCATAGCAATATGAAACATGATTCCAGAAGATACCAATTATTAACATTATTTATCCTTATCACATAATTTTTCTAAGTGATGAATGACAGTATTAAAACAAGATGTTGAAACAGTGTTCATAAAGCCTAAATAGCATGATTTCTAATGAATGATATGCTTTGCACCTGTTGATCCTAAACATGATTTCTATTGCGCAAATAAGGAATGTAAACCTAATAGCATGGTTTCTACCCTTTAATATTTATAACATGCATCACTACCCTTTTCCCTTTTCACTGTCCATCCCCAATAGTTGTTTACAAATAATTACTAAATTACATAAGTAAATAAAAAACTAAGAAGTTACACTATAGGGAGCCTACTGATAGTCCCAAGGTCTCCAGAAGCCTCATTTCCATCGGTGTTTCACGGCCTCTCTATAATCCGGGTGTGTCAGAGTTACCTAAGAACCTCAAGGGATCCCGGGCAGTGCTCACACCCAGATTTCATTGCCAAGGTAGAGTAAGTGAAGTGTGGAATGGCCAGCCTCTATATGTCAAAGTTCAGAGGGAACTCAAGGGTCCCAAGGAAATGCTCACACAAAGGGGGCAGAACTTAATGATCTAAGAGTATAATGGAAGTGCTCATAGTTTTGAAAGAGTTGAGTTGGAAAACAGTTTGAAAATGAGTAGTTTGAAATAAGTTTTGGAGAACAGAAGATTTTGCTTTTAGTGAAGACAGTTTGAAAGAAATGGATTAGGATAATCAACAACTCAGAACCACATCAGTATGCATAGTACAAGGATGCAATCACAAATAGGGAATAAGGGACTGGGTACAAGTAGGTTGCTCATGAAACAGATTTGCATACAAGTTAATACCAGAGAAATACTAAGGTATACAGAACTGTAACAACCACAGAACAATTTTCATAAAGATGTTTAGGGCAGAAAATTAACGGAATCAGATTGAGGGATGCCAAAGAGGAAGTACATAACAAACAGAGTTACACACAGGTCCAGGGGAAAGGGTTACACCATATGTTCAAAATTACATGTAACTAAGTGACACAAATACATGCTTATAGTGCGCTGGGGATCAGGGGTAAGGCGGAGTCCTAGTGAAACATATAAGAAGGCAGTAAAACATGCTGAAACTAAAGGGAAAAGGATAATCACATTGGTAAAATAAAAAATTGGCATGTTAATTGCCAGGTAGACAGCAGAACCACAAGTAGAAGCATAATAGAAACAAAAGGTATTGCAATATTAAAAGAGGCATGTTGTTTTTTATGCTTTAAGTTAAACTGAAAAACATACCAGTTAAATGAGAGAATAAGTGCAGAGTGAGGAGAAATAGAGTGAAGAACAGTACAGTGCAGAGCAGTAGAGTGTATAGTTGCTCAATCATGGCTTGCAGCCGACTGAGAATAGCAAGTAACCAGCAAGAATAACAAGAGAGAATGTATATGTGTGTGAGAGAGTTCAGAACAGTGTATTGTTCATGTGTCTTGCTAATGAAAGAGCAGAGGTATATATAGTTTGAAAGCAGGTAGAAAATAAGGTAAATAGTTCATCATAATTATAGAAATAAACTCTAATTAGAATCCAATTAATATAAGTACTCCCTTTAATTAAGGAGTCAATGTTCAACGATAACAAACAGTGATAAACAAGGAAAGAAATCAATTGAGAAGCTGATGTTATCACATAAGTAGTAAAAGTATGTAACATGTGATTAAGACTATATGAAGAATATCCTAATTAAGAAAGTGCATATGTGAATCAATTTGACAGCCTTATTCATAGGAATAAGGCAGGACACAGTTTACTTCCGAAAAAAAAAATGAGAAATCCTCGATTGAGGTCCTAATCATAGGGAATCAGTACCAATCAAGGAGAATATCACACACATAAGGAAATACTCAAAATCAGAATATTGTGTAAAAATCGATAAAGTACTAATCACAATTATTTAGAAATTCAAAATGGTAAAACGGTACTGGAATAACACATATTAAGCAGGGTCAGGAACGCTAATCCCGCAAATTAGGGATTCCCATAGGAATCATTAGGGATTTAGCAGAATAGACAGAATAAGAAACATCAAAAAACCCTAACGGCAAGCGAATACAACCAGGAATCATAGAGTATACATGAAAGCAATGTAGTTATGCTAGAACAGGTAAACATTATCGCAAATAAACTCAAACTCATAGACTGACCCCAGGAAATTTAGGGCTTTCTATCAAAAATGAATCAAACAAAAAGGGAAAGACTCAAATAACATTTAAACACGATAGAATCATTAAATAATGCTAAGAAACCAGAAAAAGAACAGTTTTGTAAGGATTTTAAAACCCTAGTTTTGAAAAGCGAAGAATCATTTTTGGAAACAGGAAGATCTTTAAAGAAAACATGGAAAAAATGTAAAGATCTTACTCGGACGGCCATACGTGGCCGGAAAAAATGGAATGAGATCAGAGATGGGAGTCGAACCGCCTCTAGTTCACTTAAGAACCCCCAAACGGTGACACAAGGCGAAGGATGGAGCCATAAGGCTGGTGAGAGGTGAAACCTCCATGGTTTCTGGAGAGGGGGTGGCCGGAGAAGGGAAAAGGGCTCAGTAGACGAAGGATCTAGATAGAAGTGAGAGGATTCAGAGAGAGACGAGTAAGAAGTGAGACGGGGAAATGAAAAGGGGGGTGGGTAGTCGTTTAGGAATTAATTATGGAAAGACCCAATTTGGGCAGTTGATTTGAATTAATCAACGGCTCAGATCGAATAAGGGATTAGGCCGGGTATTTTGTGAGGACTGGGCTGGGTAGTTGGGCTAGTTAAATGGGTTAGGAGTCCGGATTAATTAGGCTAGAATTGGAATTAAAGGTGGCTATTAGTTAAATACCCGTTAAAAATAGATAAATAATTTATAAAAATAGCTAATAATTATAAAAAATGAAATTGATGCTTAATAAATTAAATTGAAATGATTAGAGAGTATTTAAAAAATTCAAAAGACTAATTATTGGATAAAAATAGTATAAAACATATGATTAGGCTAAAATTGCAAAGTTATTGCAATTATAGCCAAAGAGTGCCAATTTGGCTAATTGTGAAATAATTTGGTCTTAATAGGACAAAAAATAATATATTAAATCAACAAATGCTTTTGAAATCATTTGTAATGCAATTTTGTAATTGATTATTAGAAATAAAAACACTGGATGAATTAAAATAAATTAACAAAAATATGGTAAAATTATAGAAAAATACTAATTGCTATGAAAGCATGTTTTTGAAGGTATATATGCAATTTTAAAATAGTTTGAGGAAAAATTGGGTATCAACATTTAGCTCAAAGTCGAATCCCACAAGGAATTAACTTATCAATTACATTTTCCAAACTCACTAAATTCTCCGTAATCAACTTCCTAGATGTTTTGAATAACAATTGATGATATTTCTACTAACTATGACTGAATAAGATTAATTAAACTAAGAGCTAACTGAGACTGAGTTGTAAACAAATAAGAGAAGGGTCTAAGGTTGTGATTTCCCCTATTGATGGAATCCCTTTCTGTAATGTGTCATATAGATTTTCCTAATCTTCTCTATCGATCATGAGCACTCTTACTACCGTAACTATCTCTCGAGTAATTACAATAATTTAGTAGACGCACTATGCCGAGTTACGCTAGCTGGCATTTATTACAGCTCACTTAGATCGCACCCAAGGTTTCGTTATCCCTAATCCAACCTTTAAACCCTCGGTTATTGATTCCTCATATACTTTGGGAGTGGTGATGTTAAACAACTACCTAAATATGCACTCTCTCCCGAGTAATACATACTAAATAGGCACAGCTAATTGAGGGCCCTTCAATTAACTACAATAGAAACGTAGTTGAACATATAGAGATTAAACTTGGGAAACTATATTAACACAACAAGAAGTTCATCCTTCAACAGGTTCCATCAAAACCCTAGACTAAATAAATTAGCTACTCATAATTGTTTTCATAATAACAACAGCAAAATTCATCATGAATGATAAAAACACAAGGAAGAAAGGTAGAGCTCGATGCCGAATTTTCCTCCTTGCCTCTTGTCTCTCCTTGCCTTGAACAAAACTATAAAAACCTTGATATCCTATTTTTGGGCGAGCTGGACCTCTTATAGGTAAAGTGGAATTGCCCCCAAACTTCCAAGTTTACCCCTAAAATTACCGGAGTTCGGATTGACTAGTACGACCTCGCTCGAACCGCGCATGGGCCGCGCTAATTGCATTTCAAACTGTCGTTGTTTCCTGGACTAGCGCTGCAGCGCTAAGACCATGCTTGGGTCGCGCTAAGCACGTTTCGAACTGCCCAGGTTCTTCTGCTCTAGCGTGGTCGCGCTTAGGCCGCGCTTGGCCCATGCTAGAGTGGATCATCTATTTATCTCTTCTTTTATTTCTTGTTTCACATGCACTCTACTTCGAGGGGCTTTCCTTGCATTAATTTAGCTCCAAACAATGTCATATTTCCTCATAATCATGACTTGCTCCTACAAAACATAATATTCACAACTAGAGTCATTTTTTCATCATTTAACCTTCCTAGAACAGTGAAGCATAGTAAAGTTAGGGCATAAATGGTTGCTAAACTACAAGAATCTAGTCTATTATCAACACCACACACTTAAATCATTGCTTCTCCCCGAGCAATCCACCATACTCTACAGAGGTTCCTTCATTAAGCACCCTCCTAACGTGTCACACCAAGAACATATCACAAAAGTTGCACCTAGTAGTGTACCATTTTTGCCTCCAGAGTTGACTCTCATGTGTTGTGCAATATCCATACTTACTCAACTTACTCCATACAAAGCTCAAGACTTACCTTTCCTTCGTGAATCAAGTGCCCTCACATCACATAAGAGAGTAGTTCCACAAGTAATAACATTAAGAACAATTAGGAACTCAAATAGACAAAATTCACTAAAGAACATTCATATGCCACAAAGATGCACCATAGGCTTTCCCGTAACGTACTACTCTACTAATCGAGCTCATTCAGTATAAGATCAATTAGGACTTCATTTGGTTGTAATGTAGGCTAAGGGACGGGTAGGATATATTTGGATCTAGTGACTAACCTCCCTAAGCACTTAAATACACTTACTTTCACTTTCATCACTGTACTATGTCAGACCAGACATTCTACCACACTTCTATTTATAATACCCCAAACTCCTTTAAGTACAGTTGTACCAAGTCACCACTTATCAAGGACTTTATTTATTTATTCTTTTTTTTCTTTTCTTTTTTTCATTAAAGTGACGCTTACCATTATTATTTTCTCTTTTCAAAACAGTTCACCTTTCTCCCTATTTCGTTGGTTCCACTCAAAAGCCAAACCAGCCACCCCACACTTTAACTTTTACATATTTCACACAACTCAAGTGCTCATGGGAGGTAAAGAGGTTCAAATAGATAGGACATTCAAACAATTGGTTAAAGCTTGTAATGTGGTTGCCAAAGAACAGGCTTATAGGCTCAAAGAGGTTGACTACGATATATCACATTTAGGTGGTTATACTTTATATATCTGGCTTAACAAAGAAATGCCTACATCACTTCTAAGACTGAATAAATCTACTATTTCGCTTGGCAAACACACGGGGCAAGTTCTAGGCATCAAATGCAGAGCATAGAATACAATATATCTCACACACACATGGAACATGACTCACTCTAGATTGGCTTATCAAAACACTCTCGTTTGAGTACTCAAGTCAGTTATAAACATACAATTTAAGGCACTCTAACAAGAATCAATGACTGAGACTAAGCGTCACACTCTAGTGTCTACTGTGTTCAGGTGTAACAACGCTAAGGGATTCTCTTCCTATCTCAGCTCATAGCCCATAAGTACCACCTACAAACTAAAAACACAATAAATAAAAACTAACTACACCCGGTTCAAGCAAAACCCTTGGAAAAGAACCGCGGCCCAAATAAAAACCAAGGGGAGTTACTACACTACCTAGAATAGAAAATATTTTTGGTATTTCCTTTAGACTTACTTCCCTCAAGAAAACTGTCTAGGAGATCCGTCGTCAGGAAGCGTCCAACCTATTTCTAGTTTTTTTATTTTTTGAGATTTTTAACGGTCGACTTAGACCCTCAAGAACCCCGTCGAATGAGATCTGTCATCGGGACAAGTCGACTCATATAATTAAGCTGCTACTCAAACCCAAAAAACAAAAGAAAACAAAACACAAGAGAAAACAAACGAAAACATATAACAATCACGTTCCTGCATATATATACATACAATGAAGTAACCCCCACCCCACACATAAAAGGAAGACATGTCCTCATGGCATTCAAAATAAAGCAATGTGAAGTAAAAGAACTTCCTTGATAGATCAATCTTGATCGGAGACCGTCCCCGGGTCCAGATGACATGCACGACCTTGAGATTTCATCCAGCCCATGATTTTCTTCTCTGATTTGACATGCCGAGCAGCCACCACATCAACACATGTTCCTAAGTCAGTGACCGAGGTACGCAACCCTGCCAGCTCCCGCTCCACATAGTCCGACCTCTGACTCAGACTGACCCTAGAAGGTCCTGCTATGTTGGCAACATGCTCATGAGCGGGCAACTCATCTCCCACTTCTACCTGCTCGTCCTCCTCCTCCTCAGGGAAATCCTCCCTATTAGCACCACCGACCACCACATGCTCCTTTCCAATAGTTACTTTGTCTGCTCGAAAGGCAACCTCTTTCCGCACTTTTCCATCTACCCTCAAATTTTTCGGCACCTAAGCTACACGGCATAATCAAGTAACAAGTGAGGGGAAGAAGAAACCATATCTCTCGATGGGATAGCCAGTGAACATCTCCTCTTGAATGAGCTTGGCCACATCAAAGTTGTGGTCATTCATGAAACACCAGATCAAACAAACACGCGGAGCATTCACTTCTGTGGTGTTATGGGATGGGATCAGGCGATTGTTGATGAGATATAACCAGCACTTCCCTTCAAAGGTTAGTGCCGATGACTTGAATTTCTGCTCGTATTGCATCCACACAATCTCTTTGCCAGGTGCACAGATAGTTGGGAAGAACGTCTCCCACTGAGTTAGCGTCTACCATACACCTCATAGAAGTCTTCCATCTCCGCCACAGGACCTGGAAGCCTGTAGGCTCTCCTAATAGCTTCCACAAAGGCGTCAACAGGCCTTTTTTGCACGGTGACCACATCATTTCGATGCTCTGAAATGTTTGCATAAAATTCTCTCACCACCAGCGCATTGGCTTCGTCTGGATCTTCAAAGAAAACATCTAACCTACGCCGGATCAGCTCATTGTAAATGTTTGGACAGTCATGCTGGAGAGACGCTATCTCCATGCCCCGTTCTGGTATTGGTTTCTTTGATTCCTTTTCAACAAACCGTCCCTGAGCTGCAGCGGAGAAAAACTTGTTGCTATCATAAGAACAGGCATCAGTTCACGCTCGTGGTCTAGATGATTCGGCTTGTCCGCTGGATGAAGGACCGGTGGCTTGGAGCTTTTTGTGGGGTTCCATATTACCTACAATAAGGAACATCATTAGCGCAATACAAACGAGGTGACCCAACTGTGGTTACTCACAATAATCATTGACACTCACTGTGGCATTTTAACAAACATGTTGTGGGCATCATTCACCGAAGCCCCCAATGAACCATGTTATAACCCAAATTCCACCACAATTGCACCAAACTCCCCCATTACGTTTAAGAGTTACACCTACACAGACTCCACCACCCACAGGCAACTAAGTGTATACTACAAATTACTTCTAAAAAATAATAATAATTACTACCTAAACAAGAATTCAAAAGAAAAACTAACAAAATTAGGGAAAAAGAAAATCTTACCTGGGGTGGGAGAAGAGTGTGAGAATTGAAGAAGAGTGGTGGGGGATTAGCTTGAACCTTTGGGAAGATTGGGTCGGTGGAGAGGGTGAATGAGATTTTGAGATTTTGTTTGGGAGTAGTGAGGGAGAGGAAGAGTTTTTGTGGGAATAGGAGAAAGGGGGTTAGGGTTGGGTGAATAAGAAATAAGTGAAAGAGAATGAAAATCTAAAAAAAAAAAAAATTACACTAACTACAACAGGCCTGCCGGATGACCTAACGAGCGCGGTCTTAGTGTGGTTCGAGCACGGCCGCACTAGTGAGGCAGATTGCTGGGCGATTAGCGCGGTTGAAGCGCGGCCGTGCTTGTAGCATCGGTACGAGGCAGACTGAACCCCAATTAGCACGGTCATAGCGCGACCGCTACCTGGAGGCAGAGCACTGGGCGTTTACCGCAGCCTGAGCACGGGAATAGCGCAGCCGTGCACCTGACATCGTCTATTTGCCCTCTTTTGTTTACCTTTTTCCCCATGTTGTCCTGACTTATCATTCGCCTTAGCTCACCTGCATGTGTTAGTACTTAGTACTTACAAACAGTCAAATATAGTTCTAACTACTCTACATTCACTACGCGTTGGGTTTCCTACCAACTAGCGCCTTTGTTAATGTCGCGGCACGACAATTGCAACAAGTCAATGTGTTTCCTCCCATGCAGCGCCTGATTAACATCACGGCACGACGCAGATGAGCGCATGTAAGGCTCGCTCGACCTCTGAGGTTTAGCCAGATGTATCACTGACATTTCCTTGGTTTCATCAATGCCTGCATATGGTTTCAATTTGTGCCCGTTGACTCTAAATGTGTGGGATGTTTTTCTGAAGCAATCACTATGGCACCTGAAGGGAGCACTTCGAACACACAAAATGTCCTAGACCATCGTGACTTGAGTTTGCCTGGAAATAGCCTTAGTCTTGAATTATAAAGCAACACCATATCTCCGAGTTTGAAGTGTCTCTCAACAATGTTCTTATCATGCAACCTCTTCATTCTCTCCTTGTACAACCTCGTGCTCTCGAAAGCAAGATATCGAAACTCATCTAGATCATGCAATTCTGTGACTCTATTTGTGCTCGCCGCCTCAATGTCCAGATTTAGCTGTTTCAATCCAAGCTCTATGTTCTAGTTCCACTGGCAAGTGACAGGCCTTCCAGAACACCAACTTGTATGGTGACATACCAATTGGTGTTTTGAAGGCAGTTCTGTAGGCCCAGAGTGCATTATCTAGCTTTTTTTCCCAATTAGTTCTTGTGGAATTCACAGTTTTAGTTAGCACACTCTTTATTTCTCTATTAGACACTTCGACATATCTACTAGTCTGAGGATGGTATTGGGTTGCCACCTTGTGGTGCACATTGTACTTTGCTAGAAATTTCTCGAAGTCTCGATTGCAGATGTATGTGCCTCCATCACTGATAATGGCTCTAGGGCAAAAACCCAACCACCACCCTTGCATCATTGGTGGGGAGAGTTGAAGCTTCCACCTATTTGGACACATAATCTATAGCAACAAGTATGTACTTATTGCCATAGGAGCTGACGAAGGGACCCATGAATTCTATCCCACATACATCGAACACTTCAACCTCTTGAATTGGGTTCATGGGCATCTCATGGCGACGGGAGATGTTCCCGGTTCTCTAACATTCATCACATCCCTTCACCCATTGATGTGCATCCTTAAACACAGTTGGCCAGTAGAACCCGGCTTCTAGAACTTTTGTTGTTGTCCTGACTCCTCCAAATGTCCGTCATATGCCGACGCCTAACATGCCTGCAAAATAAAAGATTGTTCTATCTCGGGGACACACCTCTGGATCATATTGTCAACACAAATTCTAAACATATAAGGTTCATCCTAGTAATATATGCGACAGTCACCGTAAAACTTTTTCTTTTGCACAAAGGAAAGGTCATAGGGGACTATACCACTTTCCAGGTAATTTGCAATGTCTGCATACCATGGCATTTCCTCAAGGCTTGTAGCGAGTAGTTGCTCGTCTGGAAAGGTTTCCAGAATATCCTCTACCTCAACTGAGTTTTCAGCTCCTTCAAGTCGCGATAGATGATTCGCGACTTGGTTTTTCGTGTCCTTACAGTCACGAAACTCCAGGTCGAACTCTTGCAGTAGCAGCACCCAACAAATCAGGCACGGTTTGGACTCCTTATTTTCAATCAAGTACACGAGAGCAGCATGATTAGTATATAAAATTACCTTAGAGCCAATTAGGTATGATCTGAACTTGTCGAATGCGAACACCACAGCCAGCATCTCTTTCTTAGTCATAGTGTAGTTCAATTGGACTCCACTCAACGTTCTACTTGTGTAGTAAATTGGGTGCATTATCTTGTCTTTCCGTTGTCCTAGCACTGCTCCCACTGCATAGTCACTGGCGTCACACATGAGTTCGAATGGTTGCTCCCAGTCGGGGGCAACAATGAAGGGTGATGTGACTAGCCTCTTCTCCAACTCCTCGAATGCTACCCTACAATCATCAGAAAATACGAAAGGGTGATCTTTTTCTAACAACTTACACAGAGGGTTGGCAGTTTTTGAGAAGTCTTTAATTAATCTCCGATAGAAACCGGCATGCCCGAGAAAGCTCCTGATTGTTTTGATCGATGTGGGAGGTGGAAGCTTTGCTATCACATCGACTTTCACCCGATCCACCTCGATTCCCTTGCTTGATACCAGGTGTCCCAAGACTATACCCTTTTGTACCATGAAATGGCACTTTTCCCAATTGAGTACAAGGTTAGTCTCGATACACATTTTCAACACTCGGGTCAGATTTTTAAGGCACTCATCGAATGAGTTTCCCACCACTGAGAAATCATCCATGAACACCTCCATTATATCTTCGAGCATGTCAGTGAATATGGCCATCATGCACCTCTGGAATGTGGCACGTGCATTGCATAGGCCAAAGGACATTCTCCGGAAGGCCAAAATCCCATATGGACATGTGAACGAGGTCTTCTCTCTGTCCTCTAGTGCAATGGAGATTTGGTTGTAACCTGAGTACCCATCCAGAAAATAGAAGTGGGACCTCCCTGCCAGTCTATCAAGCATCTGATCAATAAAGGGAAGTGGGAAGTGGTCTTTTCGGGTGGCCAGATTCAATTTCCTATAGTCCATACAAATTCTCCAGCCTATAACGGTTCTTGTAGAGATGAGCTCATTGTTATCATTTTTTACCACCGTCATACCACCCTTCTTAGGAACACATTGCACCGGGCTAACCAGTTGCTGTCAGAGATGGGGAAAATGATTCCCGCATCTAACCACTTAATAATTTCCTTCTTCACCACTTCCTTCATATTGGGGTTCAGTCTTCTTTGGTGATCCCTGGAAGGTTTGTGCCCCTCTTGCAGCAGAATTTTATGCATACAATATGTCGGGCTGATCCCCTTAATGTCTGCCATGGTCCACCCATTGGCAGTCTTGCACTCTGTGAGTACCTGCAAAAGTTGTTGTGCCTTCACATCTAACAAACTAGATAAGATAATAACAGGTAATGTGGAGTTAGGTCTAGTAATTCATACCTGAGATGGGCGGGCAGTGGCTTCAACTCAAGCTTTGGTGGTTCTTCTATGGATGGGTTGGCTAGAGGAGTTTCTCTTTTTTCTAAGTGCAGGGGCTCAAATTCAAATGATCTCTTCCAAAAGCCTTTTCCCTCAAGAGCCAGCACCCATTCTGCCAATTCTTCCTCATTCACCTCATCTAAATTCATAAGACATGTAGAAAGAGGATCCCCAATAGTCAAGGTCTCGTCATCCTCTTCCAGGATTACATCCACGGCATTAATAAGAGAACAATTGGCGAATTCACTTGGTCGCCTCATAGATTTATGCACGTTGAATGTTATCTCCTCATCGTTCAACCTCATCTTGAGCTCCCCAGTTTCAAAATCAATGAGAGCTCACCATGTGGCCAAGAACGGCCTTCCCAAAATTATGGGAATTTCTTCATCCACCCTATAGTCAAGAATTACAAAATCTGTAGGGAACATAAATTTCTCTATCTGCACCAACACGCCATCCAGAATACCTGAGGGTCTTTTCACAGTTTTGTCAGCCAGTTACAACAACATAGACGTCGGTATAGCTCTTCCAATCCCCAACCTCTTGCAGATAGCCAGGGGCATAAGATTAATGTTGGCCCCCAAATCACAGAGTGCCTTGGTAAAGGCAAAGTTACCAATGGTGCAGGGAATTGTGAAACTCCTTGGATCGGACGAATTTTCAGTAACTGGTCTAGTTACCACAGCACTGCATGTCTGAGACTGTGGCCAAGTCTTGGAAGTCGAATTTTCGGGACTTCAAGTCCTTCATCATTTTTGCATAACCAGGCATCTCCTCCAAAGCATCAATCAATGGAATATTTACCTGAATCTGCTTCAACATCTCCAAGAACTTCTTGGATTGCTCATCTTTCTGGTACTTGTCCAGCCTCTGTGGGAATGGTGTTGGAGGTCTCTTCTTCCCAATGATTTGGGTTTTCTCTTTGTCAGACATTACCTATACTACCGGCTCCTGGGCTGTCTCAGCTTCTTTCTCAGCCTCAATCTGTGTGTTGGTTTCTTTCTGGACAGGCTGCACTGTCACCTCTATCAGTCTTGCTGAATCATCTAGCTCAATGGGCACTAGTACAAGTGTCTCAGCCTGTCTGCTTTCTCGATCCCTCTCTTGCTCCAAGTCTAGGTCTCTACCGTTAGGTAGACTCACGCCATCAGCTACTTTGGGCCCTGATCTTTTGGATTTACCTAAGTGTCTGCAGGTAATGTCCCATGAGGACGATTATTCAATAAAATCAAAATCTAACCAAAATGCACTTCAATGTTCTTTATGGCTGACTCATGTGCATCTACTCTTTCAGTCACTTTTGCATTTGACCCAATAACCTGTTGCATCATTTCCTCAAGTTTAGCAAACCCATCTTCCTGTCTCCCACCATGTTGTTGCTCAGGAGGATGATAAGCATGCTGCTGATTTTGTTTGTTGTACCCCAGTGGCCTTTGGTAGGGCGCCACATTACCGTGAAGTCGCATGGCTCCCATATTTCCATTATTGTGTTGCGGCTGGACTGGCCTGTGGTCTGATTCTGCTGGCCCCAATTCTGACCACCCTGTCTCTGGCCCCCATAATTAGACACAAAATTCATGTTCTCAGGGTAGTGATGGTGATCACTTTCAGCATTCCACTGGCTTCCAATTGGCTGACTAATGCAAGATGTGCATAAGCCCCCATTGGTTGTATCTACAATGTGCACTTGCTGCTTCTTCCCTGACTCTTCCACCTTTTTGGTGAGTATGCTCATTTATGTCATTAAGGTGTCCATATTTTCAGCAAGAGTGTTGGCTGGATCTAAGGCCATTGAATGAACTACGGGAGTGATGGGTGCATTCCTGGTTGTCCACCACGAATTTTGTGCCATCTTGTTAAGCAGGATGTGGTTTCTCTCCATGATTTGCTCAAGAATGCTCCACCAGCTGAAGCATCAACATTAGCCTTCACTCTATCTACCAGACCCATGTAAAATCGCTGCCCCAACATCTGCTCTGGAATACCGTGGTGCGGACATATAACCAACATCCCTTTGAATCGTTCCCATGTTTCTTGCAATGTTTCCGTTGGTTTCTGTCTGAAGCTCAAAATTTCATCAATTTGCTGAGCAGTCTTGTTGGGTGGATGAAACTTGTTCACAAATTGTTTGACTAACTCCTCACATGTATTGATGGAATTGATAGGGAGTGAATTTAGCCAGTTCTGGGATGCTCCAGTCAATGAGAATGGAAACAACAACAACTTTATTGCTTCCTGAGTCACATTGGGTTGCTTTTGAGTTTTACAGATTGACAGGAAATTCTTCAAGTGTTGTTGAGGATCTTCAATGTATGACCCCGAGAATAGTCCCTTATTTTGCAACAAGTGCAGCATGTTGTTTGTGATTTGAAAAGATTCAGCCTATATCTGCGGGACTACTATCGCTGTGGCCAAATTCTCTGATGTGGGTTGTGCCCAGTCATATAGGGCAGCCTCTGGCTGCGCAGCTGGGTCTACCACGTTATCCCCATTATTGTTTCTGTTGTTTACCAGCTCTGCCATGTCTGGTTCAGGTTGTTCAGTTGATTGTTGTTGTTTGCTTTTCTGTTTGGCCCGATTCAAGGCCTTGAAAACTTTCTCGGGATCTGATAATGCTTCAAACACTTCACTAGTTCTCGATGAGTTTCTAGGCATGCACCTGTACAACCAAGTTAGCAAACGTTAAAATTTCAATTTACGGATTGAAAAGGAAGAAAATTGATTACACTAAGAATTTTTGTATTTCTTTCAACTGTAATTGATAACACCGTTAAATCCCCGGCAACGGCGCCAAAATTTGATCACGCCCAACTATGCCTTATAAAAAGGACTAAGCGGTCGTTGCAAATATAATTCGGGTATTTAGCCCAAAGTCGAATCCCACAGGGAATTAACCTATCAATTACTCTTGCCAAACTCCCTAAATTCTCAGTGATCAACTTCCCAGATGTTTTGAATAACAATTGGTGATGTTTCTACTAACTATGACTGAATAAGATTAATTAAATTAAGAGCTAACTGAGACTGAGTTGTAAACAAATAAGAGAAGGGTCTAAGGTTGTGATTTCCCCTATTGATGGAATCCCTTCCTGTTATGTGTCATATAGATTTGCCTAATATTCTCTATCGATCATGATCACTCTTACTACTGTAACTCTCTCCCGAGTAATTACGACAATTTACTAGATGCACTCTCCCGAGTTACGCTAGCTGGCTTTTGTTACAGCTCACTTAGATCGCACCCAAGGTTTCTTTATCCCTAATCCCACCTTTAAACCCTCGGTTATTGATTCTTCATATACCTTGGGAATGGTTATGTTCGACAACTACCTAAATATGTACTCTCTCCCGAGTAATAATAAATAGGCATAGCTAATTGAGGGCCCTTCAATTAACTAAAACGAAACGTAGTTGAAAAAATAGAGATTAAACTAGGGAAACTATATTAACACACTAAGAAATTCATCCTTCAACAGGTTCCATCAAAATCCTAGACTAAATAAATTAGCTACTCATAATTGTTTTCATAATAACAACAGCAAAATTCATCATGAATGATAAAAATACAAGGAAGAAAGGTAGAACTCGATGCTGAATTTTCCTCCTTGCCTCTTGCCTCTCCTTGCCTTGAACAAAACTATAAAAACCTTGATATCCTCTTTTTGGGCGAGCTGGACCTCTTATAGGTTAAGTGAAATTGCCCCCAAACTTCCAAGTTTACCCCTAAAATTACTGGAGTTCGGATTCACTAGCGCGGCCGCGCTCGAATCGCGCTAATTGCATTTCAAACTGTCGTTGTTTCCTGGACTAGCGCGGCCGCGCTAGGGACGTGCTAATCACGTTTCAAACTGCCCAGGTTCTTCTGCTCTAGCATGGTCGCGCTAAGGCCGCGCTTGGCCCAAGATAGAGTGGATCATCTATTTATCTCTTCTTTTCTTTATTCTTTCACACGCACTCTACTCTGAGGGGCTTTCCTTGCGTTAATTTAGCTCCAAACACTATCTTATGTCCTCATAATCACGACTTTCTCCTGTGAAACATAAAATTCACAATTAGAGCCATTTTTCGTCATTTCACCTTCCTAGAACAGTGAAGCATAGTAAAGTTAGGGCATAAATGGTTGCTAAACTACATGAATATAGTCTATTATCATCCTTTCAAATACAGTTTCTAGGATGTCTGCCCACACTGCATCGTTTGTAAACATCGGAGGAACTGCCAAAACTGGGTTCTTTCAAAAAATTCCTCCCTAGCTCCTTCCTTGGCGAGAAGATCCGCTACTTGGTTCTACTCTCGGTAGTTATGGCCTATTAATGGGTTCCCCAGTTGCTCCATCAGATACCCGCATTCAGAGATGATGTATTACCATGTTTTAACATTTTTAACACCATTTCAGAATCTGTGTCTATCACAAGGAGTGTTAAATTTTGATCCAGTGCAATTTTAGGCCCAGCTAGAGGACTTGAAGTTTCACCATTAAATTTTCCGTATTTGGGAGGCTATTCATGTAGCCCAATACCCAGTCACCCATGCTATTCCTAAAGACCCCCCCCCCCCCACAACACCCCTCTTGCCCGAATTTGTGCATGCAGCTCCATCAGTATTTAACTTGTAGGACCCAACATTTGGTGATTGTCACTTAAGGTATATGATTCTAGTGTTGGTGGCAGTTTTGTGGGTTACAACCACATGGTGATATTTTACTGCCCTAGCAATGATTTGGTTCATCTAAATGTGGTTTTTCTTCCTATCAAGGACATTTGAGTTTCTGGTTAGCCAAATGCTCCAGAACCATAAAGACATAAGTTGTTTCCAACTAATGCATGCATTAAAATCCACATTTTAAAGCTTTCCTAGGTTTTCTCCCAGTTTAGCATTGAAAAGGGTGGGAGAGGAAGGGTTGGCATTTTGGTGCACTGTTGCAACAATTTCTGCCAGAATTCTTTTGCATTAGTGCATTCAAAGAAGATGTGGTTGATATCTTCCACCCCAGTTCCATAGTATTAGTAGTTTGGGTTGATTCTCAGGCCTACGTGGTGCAGGTGTTTCCTTGTAGGCAGTATGTTCTACTACATGCACCAAATAAAGAACTTGATCTTGTTAAGAGTCCTTAGTTTTCAAGTCCAACTAAAGTGGTCATCATGGGTAGAGTTGTGGTCCATGTGTGAGTCTATGAAAGAGTAGGCATACTTAGAAGTTAACAGTCCATTGGAATTGATGTTCCAGATAAATTTTTCATCAGCCATGGTAGTACTGGGAATAAAGGTGCTTTGGATGATGATGTTGATATATTGAGGGATAGGGTAGTGTATTAGAGTGAAGTCCCATACACCATTGCAATAAATAGTATTGATCTTCCTCTTCAAATCAGTCTGCTGCCATGTCCCTCTGATGATGGTATTGAGTGGGTGCATATTAGGTATCCAGGTGTTAGTTATGAAATTAACCATGTACCATTTGTAAACCACCCACCTAGAAGCTTTTATGCAAACCTTCCAACCTTCTTGGACACACTGCCAAGTTCTAGTTTTTGCCTTGACCCTATTCCCTGTTCCACTACAATGCTTACCCATGAAAACTATAGCCCAAATAGAGTTAGTGTTGTTGTATAATCTCGTAGCCAGGCTGGTGTGTCAAGCCTTATTCTTCAAGTGAGATTGTTGCAAACCTAGTCATCCTGTTCTTAGGCTTGGTAACAATATCCCATTTTACCATGTGGAGATTTCTTTTAGCAGAGGTAGTACCCCAGATGAAGTTCTTATGTATCCTGTCTATTTGACTGGTAATATGGGAAGGCATTTGGATGTATTGCATTACATGGCTGGGGATACTACCCAGGCTTGACTTGGCTAGAGGAGTACGGCCATCCATGTTTAAAAACTTGGTTTTCCAACCTGCCATCTTACTATCGAGGTTGTCAAGAATGAATTGAAAGACATTATTGGTAGGCCTTTTATAGAAGATAGAGAAGCCTAGGTATTTGCCAAAGACATTACCAGTCTTAATGCCTAGGATAGAGCTGCATGTGCGGCCTAGTCCTCTTTACAGTTGGAAGAGAAAATAACCTTAGATTTTTGAAAGTTAACCTTCTGCCCAGAAGCAGCATTGAATTCTTCTAGGGCAACTAAGATGGTTCTACAATTTTTCCTATTGGCCAGGGAAAATAATGTGAGGTCATCAATAAAGAACATGTGAGGGGTTTTAGGCCCTCCGTTGATTATGCTGATAGGGAACCAATCCTTGTATGTTACATCATTCTCAATATTTTTGGATAGTCTTTCTATGTATATAAGGAACAAGTATGGATATATAGGGTCTCCCTGCTTAATACCCTTGCTTGGGTTGAAGTAGTTAGTCTGAGTACCATTGACTAAGATAGAGATAAAGCTGGAATAAAGGCAGGACATAATCAAAGTGATTATCCTATTGGGGAATTTGAAAAATAGGAGTGAGTCTCTGATGAACGAACACTCCAATTTGTCAAAGGCTTTCTCTAAGTCAAATTTTAGGATCATATTAGCATTCTTCCCTTTCATTTTCTGGAAGTGAGTTATGTACTATTAGACCAAAATGACATTGTTTGCAGCCCCTATGTTGGCTACGAAGCTGGCCTGGGTTGGACCAATGATGTGTTGTAGGATAGGCTTGATTCTATTAACAATGATCTTAGTGATAAATTTGTACATAGCGTTGCATAATCCTATGGGTCTAAAATTTCTCAACACGGTAGCATTGGGGAAATTTAGGATGAGGTAGAGGTTGGTATTATTCACTGCAGGAGGAGTTGTATCAGATGAGAAAACAGACTGGCAATATTGAGTTACCTTACTAGACAGAATGTTCCAGTACCTATGATAGAAGAAAGGTGCATCCCATCAGGCCCAGGGGCTTTTATGGGCTTGAAAGAAAATATGGAACATTTAATCTCAGATAGTCTAAGGGGTGAATCCAATGTTGCTTGGTTTTGATATGACATTGGTTCTATCAACTCTGTGATTATACTGCCTATCAGAGCATTGATATTCAGAGGTGAAGACTTAGTGAAGTAGCTCACGATGGTATCCTGGACGTGGTGGGGGTCTTGGATTGTGTTGGCAACCTAATTCTTCAAACATAGAATCGTGTTCCTCTTTCTTATGTTAAGGGTAAAAATGTGAAAATATTTTGTGTTGGCATCACCCTCACTCAGCCAACTAATTCTAGACTTTAGCTTCTAGAAGTCCTCTTCATTCTTGAGAATGATATAGAACTCCTGCTAGAGGTTGACTTCTACCTCTTGTAGGAAGTTACTGAAGGGATAGACTTTGGTTTTTTGAAGCTAGCTATCCTGTCTAGGATATGCCTTTTCCTATAAAATATGTTTCCAAGCACATGCTTATTCCACAAGGACACCCTGTTTTTAAAATAGTAGTAGCTCTTAGAATGTCATTGGTAGATGTGAAGTTGTCTTGAACAATTGGGAGGAAATCTCGATGGTTGCACCATGTTGATTCAAACATAAAGGGTTTGTTGGATCTATTCTGGTTCTGGCTAATTAAGCTTAGAAGAAGGGGCAAATGATTAGAATGAGTTCAAGGAAGATGGGTAACGGTGGATTGTAGGAACTGTTCTATATATTCATTTGTAGAAAGGCACCTATCAATTCTTTCTAGAATCAGATCTTGCCTCCTAGTGTATCTTCTATTAGTCCAAGTGTATTTAGACCTTTTAAAGCCTAGATCAGCTAGCTTAAAAAGGTTCAAACGGTTCCAGAATCTGTTACTTCTATTGGTGTTCAAACTATTGCCCCTAACTTATCTTTGGCTTTTAGGACTTCATAGTAGGCCACTCCACAAGCCATCTTCCCTTGTACACTAATGTTAGGTCCTCTAACAGATTTCATAGTATATTCTTGTCATTAACACAATTGCTAGCTTATATAGCAGAAAAAAGCCATTTAGAGGGTGAGGGGATTACCTTCACCATGATATGAACCCCCGGTGGTGTAGTGGCAACCTTTTCAAGCTTAACAAGGTCATCCTTCCACATAAACACAATGTCCCCAGATTGACCAATGGCAGGGGACTGGAATTGAGCATCAAATTTGAGCTCAAATATGAGGTGTTTATGGTCAGTCATCCTTGTTTCCAGCAAGACCAACATGGTGGAGTTGTGAAGCTTCACCATTGAAGTATAGTGCTTGCGGAACTCAACATTGTTTGCCTCCCTAGCATCCCATATTATGAAATTCATTAATAGTGGGTTTTGAGATGGGGACTTCCTCTTGGTCCCCTTTTCCTTTCCCACAAAGCTTGGCTTTAACATGCCCACTAGAGGGTCAAGAGTTACTGTTGATTTCCCTGAGCTTGGAGATGAGGGCACTCAAAGATCGAGTTTGCAGCTTATGAGCTTATTGGGGCAAAAAGCAATAAGCATTTATTTGAACTGCTCTTTGAACTCTATCTTCAGAGGCTCCTGTATAAGGAATTCCTTTGTCTTTGGCACCCCTAATTTTTCTAACATGTTCTCCAGGTACACGTTGGATTCCATGAGGTAATCTAGTGCCATAGTGGTCCTTCTGCTCAGATGTTCGATCGGGGATAGTGGTTGAGGGGTTGATTATGGGATTTGAACTACTAGTGGTCATTGTGTGAAGGAAGATGATAGGATCAGGCTTCCAGGTTCATGAAAGGGAAAAATGGCATGATATAGCAAAGCTGAATCAAGAGGTTATTGAGTTCCTCCATTGACAGGGGTCGTTCGTTCCCCATGTATTGAGGTTGTAGCAGCGTGGACATCCACAGTTGGTGTCCAAATTTTGCCAAACCCTTATGAAGCAGATGGGTCGTAATGCATGCTACGTAGCGAGGATTTTAGATAGTTGTTTCAATCAGGACAACCCTAACGATAATCTGGAGATTTTGAGAGTGTCCCTGTAGTGCCATCTCCATCCATGATTCTGGCGTGTGATATGGTGGTAGTGGGGTGGAGGATATCATTAACGTAGTTGTGGGGTGGGTTTGGGTGGTGGTATTGTGGTTTTCCATTGATGACTTCTTCTTCAAAGAGTTCGCCGGCTTTGTTTGGATTGGTCACAGGACTAGGGTGAGTTTGTCTATAAGACATCTCTTTTCCGTTGAATTTCATGTAGGGAGATTTTGCTTCTGCAGTCGATCTTGAGGGATTGACAAGCAGTTCCACCTCACTGATGGTCGTGGGCATTTGATTTGTTACAGGCACCCGATTACCTCTATTGGGAGAGGCATAATCGGAGAAGGGATTGGGGTGAGTAGAGTGTGGTAAGGGTGCAGACTACTTATTGTGGCCTTTCGGGGGCGAGTGGGCCACCTTGGGATAGGTTTGCACTTACAGGGTATCCTTTTCCAAAAAGGAGATACTTTCATTTTGTGTAAGAGTACCTGATTTGGAGGGGACAAAGTCACAATTGGTGATGGAATCTTTATATCCTTTTTTGGTGTCTAATTTTTTATTGTGTGGGGTGGGAATATTTTGAGATAGTTCCCGAGTTGAGCAGATGCCTCATCAAACATGTGACTTTGGCGTGTGAAGAGCCACCAGGTTGGACTTGGCCCATGTCATGGGTTAGGCTTTTGTCAGGATTAGGCCAGGACGGCCTCAATTCTTGGTGATTCCCTAATGCCCGCCCATGAGAGTCCAAATGGCTAATCGGGTCAATTTCCTTATAGGCCTTATGGATGCTCCCGTTGGTAGTGGTCGTTGACAGATCAAGGAACGTACCTGTGGCGTTGTTGAACCGTTTTACCTGGGTTTGGGTCGCCTCCACCATTGGTCTGGTATTTCGTTATGTACGATCTCCTTTGTGCATGTCACATTTTTTCCTCGTGAAGAGGAGTGTCCGACATAATGAGTCCTCATCTAGAAATGCACCTTTTTGGGGGGCGGGTGGGTGGGTGGAAGTTGGTAGGTTCAAACTGACTATTAGATTTTTTAGGTTTAGATAAGAATGAACAGATTCTCAAGGTATGACTAATTCTCCCATATCCCTTGAAAATGATCCCTTATCTCTCATATAGGATGGGTTGGTTATAGGTTCCAATGGTAGCGGAAGTGGTGACGGGGATATCAAGAGGGACTTGGACACAAATCCTGGAATACCTCCCCCAAAGAGTTGATGAAGTGCATGTGTCGATTTTCAGAAGCTTACCAATCATGTTTCCCACTTGTTATAGTATTTATTTGTCGTAGAATTTCATTGGTAATTGTGGTAGCTTGATCCAAATTGCCATTATAGATAACTTGGACTCTACCGGAACAAAATTGGGCTCCCACCGGCGTACAAATAGAAAATGGCCAACCACAAACCATGGTCCCTCCATTAGAATTTTATTCATGCTCTCTTCTAGGCTGAATTTCATAACGAAGAAGTCCCACCATAGATCTATGAGGATTAGAGGTTCAATGGGCTTCCATAGTTGTGCAAGATTTGCTCACAACAATCGAGGTGGGATTTCCCCCCATATAGTTTTACTATTAGGAAGTGTTTTCAGGGGTGGTATAATCCGTTTTTGTCCTTTTTTATAAAGGAACGGGGATATTCTCCACGTTCATTCGAACAGAGGCCTGGGTAATGGAGGGTGATTTAACTCATAAGAGGTGGAAAAGACTAGGTTCTTTTCCAGTAGGATTTCATTAAAGGAGTTTGTTTGAGGGGTGTCCTCCTCCATATCAATTTGGCTTCAGTAGGAATATTCGGTGATTCCGGTGGAATTTTGAAGGTTAGGTCATTTTCCATAAGTGGGGATGTTGTTTAGGTTAGAGAACATAGGGAGTGTGATCTTTCTCTCTCCTAAATTTGCAAATAAAAATGTTGACCAAGTAATTACTTGGACAAAAAGATATGTAAACTGTGTAATTACACTTAATTACATCCAAATCCAATTCCCAAGTAGCTTTCCAATCATGATTTAAAATAAATGAGTTGTGAAAAATAAAACAATGATGTTCAATATTTTAGTTTAGTTACTTCTTGAGTTGCAACTACAAACAAAATAACAACAAAAAATCCAGTGTAATCCCACAAAGTTGGTATGGGGAAGGTATGGTATACGTAGACCTTAGTATCTATTTATCATATTGAAAATTCAAATATAATAAATCACTTTATCAAAACATGTAGATACATTTGAATCGTCAATTAGTAAATAGGAGTATTCACTTTAATTTAAAGAAAGTAAACACATATAAAGAACATTTAAAGACTAAGGGTGTGATTGGTATAACGGAAAATATTTTTGTTTTCTTGGAAAACAAGTAGTAATCTTATTTATTTTTCGGTGTTTGGTACGCAAATTAAGGAAAATAACTTCTCGAGAGTATTCATAAATAATTTAGATACAATAAACATGAAGCCATAAAATTACTAACCAACAACCTTCCGAACCAACAAATTTCATAAACTTACGAACCGCCAAAAAATTTTAAAACCGCGAAATATCGAACCCGTTAAAATTTATAATTTCTAAACCCGTAAAGTTCCAAACACATAAACCTCCGAACTCATAACTTTGGACTGTAAATTTTTGAACCTGTAAACCGAAAGATGAAAAAACTAAAACTGAAAATATATAAAATAAAAAAATTCTAGGGGGGTTGTGAGGGGCGGGAGAAAGGAGAGGTGTGAAGAAAAATGAAAAAAAAGAAATTTGAAATTACAAAAAAAAAAAAAAAAAAAAAAATTGTGCGGGGAGTGAGGGGGTAGTAAGGTGCCTATGGGGCTTGATAGGTAGTGACTATACCACTTACATATCAAACAGGGGGGGAGTAGGGTGGAGGGTGCAGGAAAACGAAAAAATAGAAATTTGAAAATTACAACAACAAAAAAAGTAAAGAATTTTTTTTTCCTATGCGGGGTGGGGG